>JAVQJG010038074.1:0-11079 GCA_036024015.1 Craterocephalus amniculus
TCCTCCCACTGTCCAAAGACATGCATGTTAGGTTAACTGGGCACTCTAAAATTCTCCCTAGGAGTGAGTGTGTGTGTGTGAATGGTTGTCTGTCTCTCCAGGGTGTACCCTGCCTCTCGCCCGTTGATAGCTGGGATAGGCTCCAGCACACCCGCGACCCACTTGGATTAAGCGGAAAATGGATTTGGAAAATGGATGGATTAATGAAGTACTTTTCAATCATTTCATTCGTTTCATTGACATGGACTCTTCTGCATACCAACGTAAATACTTTTAAACGCATGTTTATTTGTATCGGTGTCAGGAAATACACTACTTTGTTTTTGTTTGTTGTTATTTTTCTTAGATACAAAGGTTTCTGGCATAATCCTAAAATGAAATCATGAACATTTAAATTAGCATAATATGGAGTCTTTAATGGTGTGGCATATAAAAAAATAAGTTTATAAAAATATGAAGGTTGATGGCTAAAAATGTTAATACATCATTAAAAACTGCGTTTCTTTTGGGTTCTAATGGCTTTATTGAAAGAAATATTTTATTATTCCCTTGTAATGAGCTTTTTGTATATGTACTTGCCATGGGTCAACAAAAACTCTATGGCACCTGCTAAATTTCTGTCACTATTTTTGTTTCAGTAAAACTGCGGTACCAGCTTAGTTTTTGAGTATTAACACCATAAAAATAGACAGTACTAATGCACACAATGTTGAAGTAATTACCTGTTGTGCAGCCATCGCTGCACCTGAGGCCGCTGGATCCACTCGTAGATGTAAACATATCTGGAAGAATTTTGGCCACTGACAGCCACCGTCTTTCATAACTGTGCTTTGCATTAAAGTCATATCTTTGGCCATCTTTACTAGATATCTGTAATTCTTACACACTGTGCCTTGGTCTATCCCTTCTTGAACAAGTCATCTTCATGTTATAAAAATATCAGTGGCTGTTCTTTAAACTGCTAAACTTTTCTATGTCTGACATTATGCCAATTTTGCATTCAGCATTTTTTTTTGGATGTAGATCTATTACTTTTCTCAGAGCTTCAGTGTATAAGAAACAGAAAATGAGAGCATAACATTCAGAACAGCATGAAGCTCTGTCTCCTCCATTTTTTCCCTCGCTCTCTCTTTCTGTCTGTTGGTGTTCCAGCTTTCTGTTCACCTTAATCACAACACAAGCAAAGAGGCTGTTAGTGGTGACACTTGCTGGGAGGCACCTCCAAAGGTCATGGGATGTAATAATAACAGCAGGGGATGCTCCGGATAATGATAGTGGACATTTATTATACAGAAGCAAAAGCAAGCCCCTGCAGGGTCCAGGCAGGGTCAGCCAGACATGATGCCAGACTAAATTTAATAAATAACCGCATTTACACTAGCCCTTAACTATCCCCCTCCCTCTATTTACTACCTCAGAAAGTCAACATTGTGGTCAAGTTGAGCCTGAGCCTCCAGACGAAATGAGCTATAATTAACAAGGTATTTCAATTTCAGAAGCTTCCTCACTAGAAGAGCTTGTTTCCACTATAACTTAGAGCCTGACAGAAGAAAAAGGTCTACACAGTCAGTGACAGAAACTGATGGGAGAGGTGCAGGCAGTCTAAAAGCCTGAAGATTAGTTGAAAAACACTGAAGAGGGTGCGGTTCTGATGCAGGAAAGTGAGTAAGGAAAGAGGCAGGGAGTGATCGAGAGGCAGATCAAGCCAGAAAAAGATTAAAAGACTCTTGGAGAAGGGAGAGAACGAATGGACTGTTCAACACTCTCCCACACTGGCAAAATTTCATCAGCTTGAGAGGACTTGTCGTGCTCTGAGTCACAGCAGATGGGCAGCACTGTCAAGTGCAAATAGATGTGTGCAGGAGTCAGTCTTGGTGGTAAAAATCAACCAGATTCTCTCTGTCAAGACTCCGGCTTTTGTTTTCGTAGCTGATGTCAAGCAAAGGCAGATTGATGCCCCTAAATTAAACATACCCGCTAGTACAGCTCAGATAAGAGAATCTATGTTTATCCACTTGAATAGGTAGGGGGTTACTGGCTTGGAGCACCAAAAAAGGGGAAAAAAATAAGCTTTTTCTGGATTCCAAAAAATTATTCTTAGACTAGATTCTTAGACATCAGACTGTTCAGATAGTTTTGGATAAAAAGCCATTTTAATGGTTAATGAGAGAAATAAGATCATAAGTGAGATTAATCTTAACTGTGATGCTTATCTGAGATTTCAGAAACATTCCCTGCATCCAGTGCAGGCTCCACGACTCCAAACAAAACAAAAATATATTGTCTTAAAGCTCAAGCAAAAAATTACATTTTGTAATTAGTTGCGTCTCATTTTACAACTTAAAGATTAACGCTGGTGAAGCCATTTGCCAATCCATATGGCAACTTCGGTTCCCGGTGTTGTCAGTTCCTTCATCAAATGCTTCAGAAGTGACCTGAGGTCAACAGATTTAGGAAAAAATTTCCTAAGCACTATGTCTAATGTAAGTGACGGAGCCATCCCTCACTCACAGCATTTGCTATTATTTAATGACACTTCCATTTTGAGGCTAAATAAAAATGATGGCTGTCTGTTGTCAGCTGGCCGTTCAGCTGTTAAACCGGAGAAAGCCTGTAAAAACCTCACTGTCAACTTGGGAAAAGCTCTTTTCTTGCTCAGGTCACACACCTGGAGTTTTCTAGAGCATAAAGATGTACAAAAGCACTAAATAGTTCATTTTAAAAAAGCTAATCTTTAAGCTGCAAATGCTATGTTATAAATGGAGATGGCTTATGTTTTCCCCCTATATTCATTTGTATTGTGCTTTCTTGTTTTATTTGTTTAAAGTCTGCATCCTCCAGCAATCAGATTTTTAACTTTATTAACATGTCTTATCCTGTGTTAGATGCACTGACATAATTAGCAATTAATTCTGTGACTGAGAAGTTCTGCTTTGAGGAGGGGTGGAGCTTGACAGCTGATATAGTTATTGAGAGAAAGTGATGAAATGAGAAGAATAAGAATGAGAATGAGAAAAGTACAAAGAGTGGAATCTTTGGCTGGAGTTGCGCCTTTGTGTGTTTTGCTCTTGTTGCAAAGTTGGCAAACATGACATGACGTCTTTTAGAGTATCATGACATGATATCTGAGAGCAAAAGTCCTCATACTTTTACCCAAAGACGTTTTGTCACAAAAAAAGAGAGTTGGTAGCTTTTGACACATTGCAATGTCCACTTAAAATCCGACATAAAACATGGAGAAGCAGTTTTTATGGAACAGATCTTGGCAAAGTCAAAATTTGATCCTAAAACAGCTGATTTGACTGCTGATAAATGATGAAGACGGGTGCTGTTGCAACCTTTTATCCAGCAGACACAGCGAGTACAGCCAGCATGTCAATCAGCAGGTAGGTTTACTTTTCTTACGTCTTAACTCTCTGTCCTTCTCGTGTTGGCAGCTCCTCCACTGAAGCCGCCGGGGCTTCACCTTCTGTAAGCTGGAGCTCATCGCTTAGGAGATCTGCACTGACTTCATGTTCTCACAGCCTCTCTGCCCCAGGCAGAGAGGCCTGGACAAATGAACTGAGTCGAGCAGGAACTGATGGGGAAAATAAAACCCACCAGTCTCATCCTCTGTGAAGAGTTGGCAGCCTAGACAATTTTGTATTGCCATTTTGTCTTTATGTGATTCTGCAGAAACACACAGGTTGTGGAGAGTAGGGTGATGCTGTATTGGAATATTCATATTATTCACATTTTCCCATTCACTGAATGAGGAACAACTGGCAGAATTACCCCATTTTGTCCACAAAATGGCTTTTTTTCTTCTTTCGGGCAAAAATGTCAATGTGCAATTTTCTGAAGCAGATGCGCTTTTAATAGAATTAATGACCGCTGGAATGACACTTAGAGTACATTACTGGCTATCTTTATACATTTCATCATTGACTGGAACATTATACATCCCTGTTTATATCCATCCATTGCCTATACCGGCTAGTCATCTCAGTAGATTCATGTTTATAAAGTAATGTTTAATTTTACATACAGCCAATTATGAGAATATATATGTAGTTGTGGGGCAGTGGTTGGATTGTGTCAGCATTAATGGATGTGTAGTCATAGAAGAGTCTGTTTCTTCATATTTTCCCTATTTTCTTTATTTTTTATGTACACCAAAATATATCCAACTCACTTGGTTTTAAATAGTGAGAAGACGAAGAGCAGAAAAGGTCAAATAAACACTGACAAAGAAATTGTTGTGTTAAATCTCACTTAATGCCACATCTGTGCAGGTAACAATGTCTTAACATGAACGACAGCTAACTTATTATAAAAGGAGAAAAAAAAAGTTCACAGTTTTTACATCAATTGTCCTGTTTTTCTTAGTTTGGGGGAAAAGTACTTGCCCATGTTGATGTATATTTTAAATGTCCACTTTGATATAAGATGTCATGGTAAATCAATCAGGAATATTGGAACAGCTATACATTTTAGTTACTACAAAAAGAAACTGACATGAATTGGAAGATGAAATCAATCCAGCATTTTGCTACATTATTCGCACTCTTGCAAAGTGACCTAACCCCCGCTCAGATGGACATGCAGTGAAGAATGAATTGCGAAATGCAGATTTTTTTTTTACTACAAATAAAACCTAATCAGTAAAACCCAGCTGCCTCAGTTTCTTTTAACTGACTGTTTGCTGAATTTAAAGAGATTTAATTACTCCTTGTCTGATTTACGTAGCTGTGCATGCGATAAGTTTAAACAGGCCGTAATTACGCTCCCTCCAGCAGTGCCATTAAGTACTATTTATACTGCAGCTGTCTTGAGCATCGGGTCTGGCATTCCACTGTGCACAGCGCTGCATGTTTGTGGCTGGAGGATGGAGCATTGTGCACGGAAACCGCTCCAACATGCCATCATTTTGGCCTCATTTAGGGGCTCCTTGATTATTCATGATTAGAGACACAGAAAAACACCAGAAGCCGTGCCTTCTGTTGTGCAGGTCTACATGAGCAACAAGCAGGAGCATCCGCACCAGCTCCAGTTTGCATGCATGAAACCATAAGGCAAAAATTAGTAAAGTCCTTTTATTGAGGTAAGTTGCTGAACAAGGACTCTAGACACACGGCACATTGAAACATATACGTCACATTTATTTTAAAAAAAACCTCTAAGGTGGAATGTGACAGAAATTAGGTGCTATGCAGGGTAATAAGATGTCCGTGTGAATCCAGTTTTGATCCGACACCATATTCCTCCAGAAAGCTTTTGTTGTTTATGCTGTTATGTCTCAAACAGACCACCAGCTGATCAGCGGAATAGCTTCATGCTGAAGTGAAATTGCAGTTAAAGTATTGTTTAATATAACCGCTGTTACCATGGAGACACTTGAGTATAAATTACAGCTTAGTCAAATGATACATAATAAAGTGCAACTTGTATTTTTCTAAGAGATGCTCATTGGTTACAACCCCTAAAGATTTTCACAGATGGATCGCCGACTAAAAATCATATTTGCTAAATCTGTTCTTTGAAAAACAGCGAATGTGCTCAGCCATTTAATAATTGCCATTCCAATGTGTCTTCAGGTAATTTACGTGGTCTTCCGAATGCAAAATGGGTGCAATTCCCTCTCCGAACACAAGAAATGAATCAAATTTATTATACAGATGATAAATTATAGGGTGTCCAGGTTATCCAAAGCATACAGGAAAAAAATATGTTCCCTTCATGTCAAAATCCACCAGTCACATCCATAAAATGAGGACAACAGAGGCCAAACGGGGAGTGGAAGATGGCAGGCTGACATTTGATCAATGATGACTTGTGCACCCATGGGTACAACACTACCTGAATGCAGGCTGACTCATGACGGTTCAACGCTCATGTCATTCCTCTCACTCCTTCCCCCCGCTTCCCTGCATCTTCCAAATTCAGACTCCGTGTCATGACCAGAAAAGATTCCCCGTTGTGTTGTTGTTTTCCAGGCAGAATGGCTGCAGTTTATTTCCTGCTGTTTAAGCTCTAGTGAACATGTTACAATGCCGAGCAACGCTTGCAACACCCGCTGCGGCTCTTAAGCAGGTCCCTGCAGATGCCACCCTTATTGTGCACAGCAAGCTCTTTCATGCGCAAACAGGAAAACAGCTCCTGCCACTTGTAACGTCCAGACTTGTTGACACTTTGTTTTTTGCTCCGAAACAACAATTTTTCCTTGAGAGACTCCAATATTTCACCCCTCCTCTGTATTTTGATTTCTTCCGCATCATCTGTGCCTGAAACAGCAAAATGACGCAACATAGACCTCAGATGAAAACTGTTGCAGCTGAGGGACGGAGACCTATTTCAAAAAAATTATTCAGTGGTAACATTTGAAAAAAATTGCTTTTGAAGCAGTCCTTGTGAGTTCAAGTTCTTAAAGAAGAGTCTGTGGAGCCTGGGGTCTGCCAGGTCAATTAGGCTTTGCAAAAGCATGTTGCAGCACATTTAATTGTTATTTAAGTATCAAGATAAGAAGATACTCAAATCTTTCTTTAACTGAGCGTAGTTTTCCGTCTGCTGCAGACTTTAAGTTTGAGTGAACTCCTTCTGATTCTGTCTCTGTGAGTGGCAGTTTAGCTTTCCATGGATGGCAGTGGTTGTTCTCGCTGTAAGTCTCTTGTTATGCAGCAGTGCATGAACCTGTTATCAGTCCCCAGGGCAAAAACCCTGAAAGGAGCAGACGGGGATGAGACACGCCGAGTGGGTAGAAACAAGAAAAGGACATCGACACATGCATGATGATTCTGTGACACGATTTGAAAGTCTTTGATGAAGAAAAAGCTAAACCTGAAAGACATTTGAAGCATTTTTACTGGTGCATCGTTGTCTAGTTAAACACTGACTTACTGAGTTTGAACATGTGAACATAAAGCAGCATCTGCCTGCTGAGAACCGCTTCCTTTATAAGAGCAGGGTGACCGCGTTACTCAGGTAAAGGTTTTTGTAGTCGACCAATTTTTCTGTTTCTCTCGGGAAGTTCTTTTTGCAGTTGGAGAGACAGGCATTTTTCCAACGGGGATGAGGTGCAGATAGTTTAAAGATGGATGCATCTTTACTGGGAATAGAACTGGAAGTGGAAAGGTTGTTCAGATCTCCTCTATGGAGTCAGCTGGGACCAATCCTCTCTTCTTTCCGCTGCTCAGCTTCAGATACTCCTCACCGTCCTCTCTTTTCCCAACACATATCTGAAAGCACGAGAGAGAAAACAAGTGTTTTCTAAAAGAGATAACTGGATGATACACATAAACATCGGCAGTCTGTGTCGTTGCAACGTGTTTAGAAAAGGACAAAATATTAGGTGATTGTTAGAACCAACATTCATCATGTATCACAGGTTAGATTAAACCAGTCTGACCAAGTAGAGGGTGCTGGCAGAATCAAAGTGGTTGATGAATTAAGACCACCCACGGCTGCTGTTACAAGATGCTGGTTAGTCCAGGAAAATGTTTGTCTTCACTACAAACACAGAACTTGGAGTCTGGTGAGATAGACTCTCTCATGATTGTGATATAATAAAAAATGATGCTTCATTGAAAGGTTATTCAGTTTGGTTTATGCTGTCGTTTATTAGTTGCACAATTTATTCAAGTAAAAATATTACAAATAGAAAAAATAAAAACAGTAAATTATGTTATTTCGTTATTGTAGGTCTGTTGAACAACTACAATGAAGAAAAGACCAGTCAATCTTGCTACCTTAAATTGTCAACACCCATTTTTAATCGTTTCTTAAAAATAAAAAAAAAGGAAGGATTTTAAATGGACATCGAAGAGAAACTTTACTTTGTTATTTGGCTGTTCTTTATGGTTTCTATGGAGCATGTTTTGAAGTTTGTTAGTGGACTGTATCTGCAATGTGCTGCCTGTTCATAAGTTTGGCACTTAAAGTGGCCTTAAGCCTTGAAGCTGAACCAGTGAGAGATTTGATGGGGTTGGAGACAGAGTTGTTGAGAGCAGTGATTTAGTTTGAACTGTCTATTGCTGATTGAGATGGGTCTCGACTGTCAGTGGCCTTTGCTTTTATTGCTAGTTGGCAAAATGTTATTTTTTTTGCTCAATTTTGTTTTATAACCTCTAAGTGTTGAAAAGTGGTATTTTAAAACTCTCCTTTATGTTTTGGTTTTTGCACTGTACTTGAAAATTGCCATTTAAATTAAATTGATCTGACCAGAGTTGCTATCACAGGTGTTATGAGTCTCGAGGCCTTTGGAGGTAACACGTCAGAAGGTGCTGCAGCATCAGAGCATATTTAGTCTTCTTGCTCCTGAACTTACAGTATATCTGCAAATGCCTGCAATGAATTGCATCATCATTTAAAGGTACAATTGATGCAGTTTGACAAACAATAGTTTCTACTATCCAGGAACAGTTGTGTTTGCATCCCCCAACATCAACTCAGACAGCATAATCAGATTAAATCCCGTTAGCCGGAAAATCTTGGAGGATATCATGCAAAAGTTCAAGTGCTGCTTGCTTCTCCTAATCAACTTCTTTAAAAGTTCATCAGCACGTCGTATGACCTTCTGTAGTCACCACTTCTGTGCTGTTAGGCTGTTTCTCACTTCTGAAAATGGCAGTGATCACACCACTGCTGAAAAAGAGCCATTTCAACACATCAACAGAGAACAACTATAGGCTCATCTCAAACCTATTTTTAAGTCAAATGATAGAACAGGCTATTTATCTATAGCTCTACAGATTTTTGGTACTATAGCCTTTGATATATATAAATCAAGATAATGACCACAACATAGCACAAAAACCTCTGTTGTCAAAGTTTTGAAAGACCACTTGAAGATACTTTGTATCAATTGGTAACTATAATTTTTCCCCCTATCCAACATTATGTATCTGGTGTGGGAATGCCGTATGAAGCACCAAGACTTCTTAGATCTTCTGGGACAAGTGTATTTTCCATCCTTAAATTTCAAACTAAACAAAGAGAACCAGTGTTTTGTTTTTATGCGTGTAATATCTGGAACAAACCAGAGAACCTGAAGTCCGCTCTGAATCTTAGTTCTGTTAAATCAGGTCTTTCAGCTTGTTCTGTTTCTATCTAATTTATTTTTTCATATTCAGTTTGTTTTTCATTTCTTCTATTGTGTTCAGTTTGCTTTAATTCTCCTTTTAATGTTTGTTTTGCGCCTTGCTGCAAGGCGGTTAATCTATTATGAAAAGCACTTTGAGTCGAGTGGTGCCATACAAATAAACCTGCCTTTCCTTGCATGATGAAACACAAGCTTTAAGTGTTCTGTAAGAGCGTTATGATGAGTTCTGATTGAAAGTCTGTAAAATAAATAAGTGATAATCACAGTGCAGATTATACAAACAGATATACTTTTGGTGCTACACTGTGTTGAAGTGGTGACATTACCTGGGATTCCCTCACAGCCATATGTCCCCTCTCCCGGTTGCCGGAAACGCCCTGGACAACACGCCACACACGCTCTCCTGGCCGGACTCTTTGCACAAAGTTGGCCGGGAAAAAACCAACTCTGTCCCCACTTTTACCCTGAAAAACCCATGAGAACAGCGATATTGAACTTGTCAGGGCAATCAAATCTAACTGACCTCACACTCAGACAGTTTTATTCGTATTAGGAGGAAGCCGAAGTGTGTGTCTCTTTGGATTTATTCAGAATAATCTATTTAGTGAAGACTGTCTGTTGGAGAGGTGGATGATTACTCCATCTCTCTGATTTATGCGGCCCAGAGAGGATGCACATTTTTCAGCTGTCATCATGTGTTCAGTTATTTAGTAGGAAAATCAGGATGGGGCTTTTCAATCACAATTCAGCCTGATGCAGAGATGAGTCGTTAAAAATAGATGAGTTCATAGATGAGCATTCAAACAAAGTAAAAACAACAGATTATGTCCCATTTTTGCAGAGAAAAACTGATCATCATGCTGGAGTGTCCCATTTCATGTGGCAATATTTTACTGTTTGTCACCATCTGCCTCAAGTGTTGACATATTTATTGAAATGATTCGCAAACAACGGATTAGTAATGAACAGATGATTCATAGTTTATACATAATTTAGAAGTTCCTTGGCAGGGTGTTTAATAACTGCTGCTTGACTCAAGGCTACATAAGTTGCAGGAAATATAAAAGATACACACAGAAAAAAGTGCTGATAAAAGATGCCCACTCCACATATACTCGGTAGAAGTGGACATCGCTTTTCTTTAAGTTTATTTCCAAAATAATGGGAAAAAAATGTTGGGAAATGTCTTCATGAAAGTAAACAGTGTTTTCTGATTGGTGTAATTCCTGAAGGTTCAACAGGTGACTCGTAAAAGTGTCCCACTAGGTGTTGCACTGGTCATGACACAAAATTCAACAAATCTGAAATAGTAAGGCAACTGGACTTAAATTTCTTGATTCTCAAAGACATTTCAGCTTTCATCAGAAAAGCTTCTTCAGTTCAGGATTTGATCCAACATTAACAGTCAGCAATTTTACATGATATTGTCATTGAAGAAGTTTACAGCTTCATTTAAAAAGCCAAGTTATTAGAGCATAAGAAGAATAAGGAACCCTCAAACACAGCATCCATCTTAGATCCAGTGCTCCTCGGAAGACATCTGAACCTTTAAAACGTATTAAGGTAAATGACACATTCAGACATTTGGGACCAATGACTCAAAAACTTATCAGGTAGGGATTACACCCAACCATAAAAGGACGTCTTTGTCAAGGGACTTAATTTTGCTTTTTCTCCACAACAGCTTTGTGGTGGATCTTATCAGAGCCAGCCAATTTGCTAAGAGCAACAGCTTTACCACAGCAGGAGCAGAGAAACTACAAATGAAGCGAACAGTAGCCCCCACCAAACCAAAACTCTTCGTTAGAACCTTACACCCCAGGAAAGGAAATCACTGACATCTCTTAGCAAAGATCAAAACATTAAGACTGAAGAAGCCTTTTCAGAATCAGAATCAGAATCAGAATATTTATTGTCATTGTCAGAGCAACGAAATTGCGTTTGGGGCATCCATACAGCATAGTTAATAAAGTGACAAAGTGCAAGGAAGACATACAGCAGTA
>JAVQJG010038102.1:0-10651 GCA_036024015.1 Craterocephalus amniculus
GAGGTAAGGAAGGAGTGTGCAAGGGAGAGAGAGAAGGGGAGAGAGGAGGTGATAGCACAGAGGGTGAATGTCTAACATTGCAGGTCTTCCTGTCTGAACTTTCGCTATAGCTCCATTTCATCTGGAAATTCTTCATTGTCAGTCCTTTTGATTGACAAGTGTCAGATATCTGGGAGCAACCTCTCGAAAAGTCTCTAGATTTGACAAGTCAAAAAAATCACTAAATATACTAACAAACTGCTTAAGTTAATAACATGGCGTTAGCCACTCTCTGACGTGTGCGACTGTAAAATACTGGAAACTGTTTTTGAAAGCAAATTGCAGTAAGAAGTATTGTTTTCTTTTTTTAAACACCTTGAATTTTCAGTTATTAATAAACTGTAAATAACTAATTAAAATTATGAGTTATGTTATGAGACAATTTTGAATAACTTAATTTTTGTTTTAAAATGACAAAATCTTTTGTAACTTTCAAAAAGTTTATTTAAAGATCAAACAAAATCCCCAGAACAGCAGAAAACTACAGAAAAACTGATTTTTATTTCAGGCAGATCAACACTCTAATGATCAGAAGGGTAACCCTAAAGTTTTGTAGCTTCTTTTCTTACCAAGGAACAAATCAAGACAAAATTCTCATGATGACCACAAACAGTAAGTTTGGAAGCACAACTTAAGAACTAATATATGAGAACAGGTGGTGAATGAAGCTCAGTGTGTCAAAGCCCAGAAAAGCCACCGATTTTCTTTTAGTAAACCTTCAAGCTGATCCCACGGAACAAAACACGACTGTAGTAATTGTTGCTTAGAAAACGCTGCAAGGAAAACAAAATCCATTAATTCAGATTACATCACACATAAAGCTTAGTGATCCCCTGATATTAAAACTACAATCTATAAATACACTGACCTGCACTGACGCTCCGAGTGTTTACCTGACCAGGATGTTGCCATCACTTCAGCTGTACCACATTTTAGATGATATGTACTTTCAGAGTAGCGCTTGTTGTTGTTGCTGCTAAACAATATATGTGAAATTTCTAAATCAGTTAATCACTTTTATGAAGCATTGCTTTGATCTTTCATGTTGATGGAAAACTACATCTTTAACAGCTTCACACTCCAGCTGGAGGGGTTAAAGGTCGCAGAGGACTCAATTTATCTTGTATTTTTCAAACACACTTCAGCAGAAAATGACTCATCAACTGTCTGGCCCACATATCACCACATTTGATCATATCTAATCAAATATAAATGATAGTCAGAATTACATTTTATTTTTTCATGGTCTTATAGAAGGCATTATTGAAGATGTTTGTGGCTGTTCAGAAAGCAAAGATTGAAGAGTTTTTGAATAAAGTGCATGTGCACAACAGACCTCTTCCAATCGCAGCTCCCTTCCTGGCCACGCCTACAACAACGTGCACAAACTTTTCAGCTGTGACACCGACGTCTAGCCGACCTTGCTTTCATGTCAGATTCTCCCATTGCAGCAACATTGAAAAAACTCTTTCAATTTAGCTCTGACATCAGACATTGCAAACTGCTGGCAGAGTGATTGTTAGCCACCTGCTGTGAACATTTGACAGGAGCATGCACGGTATTTTTAGCACATCCAAAGAGTGATTGACGGTTGAACAGACAAATAAAACACACAGTGACTGCAAAAATGATTGGTCAATGTTATTTAAGTCCCATTACTTTGACAGCTGACGTATAATGACAATTATATGATTTAAGATTTAATAAATCATACCTTATGTGGCAGTGAACCCATTTACATCTAATGTTGCAAACATTGTTAAAAGAAACACCTTCTATTTCACCTTTAATGCAGAGTAACTTCAAAACTGATAACCACACACTAAACTCTGTAGGATCCACGTTTACTTCCCTGGTGGCAATGCCCATATCCAGGGAAGGCCATTGGACAGCCGAACATCACCCGATTTTCCTTATCATGAAAGCTTCTTCATCTTAGCCTGAGTGCAGCCAGCAATCCAGAGGATGATGGCACACACTAGCACGCCTTCTACTACGAAGCAGTACAAGGTCATTAGCATTGCCTCCTGTGGCCTTTTTCTTCTGAACACTCTCAAGGAGTGTAATTATGTCTTGTGTGTATTGTCCTTAAAATATCTCCTGAAATATGAGTTTTTCCTCCTGAAGTTTATGATCATGTCCTTTACCTTTGTTGCATTCAAAGTAAGATTGTTTCTGGTAAATGACTCCGCCAGTTGTTGCACCTTGTTCCTGTAAGCTGAATTGTTCGTCCCATATCTAAGCCTAACCAAGGTTGTGTCCAATAAAGGTCATGTCTGTACTTTCTATGCTTGACTTAGTTCTTGTGTTGTCAGACACTTAACTCACAGTCCTGACATGTTTCAGCGGTGGTCTTCTGTCCTCGTCAGAGGTTTCATCTTCCTCTCATGAAGTCAGAAGACCACTGTTGAAACATGCTTGGTAGGCTTATAAATTAAATACCTACTAACACAAGAACCGAGTTTACCCTTCAACGTCAAACATGTCATATTTGATTAATACGTTTCTGAGACATTTTGCATAACTTTATGGTAAAACCTTGGCCCAAAACTATCATCTGCCCCCTAGTGGTGGATACCAGGAAGCATGACTGCTCTACAATAATTTTGACATGACATGACACATGGTGATGAATGTGGATGAAGCCTCCAAGAAAATTATGTTTTTGCACATTTTGTTTCAGGGCCAAATAAAAACTTCAGATATTTAAAAAAAAAAAACATTTCTCCCCAGTTTTTCCTAGGTTGGATCTTACTGTGTTGTAGCATCAATCTCTCAAAGGTCTTTGAAACTACAGATGTTCAGGCGATGGGTATAAAGTCACTGGGCGTTCTGGGGTTTGTGCTAATGGTGTAAAACTTAAGACAAGGAAGGCTGAACAGTGGTGTGGGGGTTAGCACACGAAGGCCATTGGTTTGATGCTCTGTTGGAGGATAGGGTCAAAAAGAGTCAGTGTGGCGTTTGCATGTTTAATGTGTGGGTTCTGTGTTAATTGGTCATTCTAAATTCACTCTAGGAGTGAGTCTGAGCTTGTTTGACTCTTTTAGTGACTGATGACCTATCAATGTCTCATGTTGTAACTGGTGGGATAGCCTCCTGCACCCCCATGGATGAAAAGACTTACAGGGTGGGTCAAAGGCATTAAAATGCATTAGATCAGATATGCTTTTTTTTATTTTTAAAAAGCTCCTATGTGGTAAGGCCCCAGGGGTGGATGAGATCCGCCCGGTGTTTCTTAAGGCTCTGGATGCCGTGGGGCTGTCTTGGTTAGTTGATTATCCTATTTGTTTTAGAAAATGATGAGTTCATAATTTTTACCAGACAGCTGAGACTGACACAAAATAGTGTGAGGCAGATTAAAGCTGCCGGTTTTATGTAAGCTAGGTGGTTTTAATGTGCTTGAAGCCCAAAGAAATGAACCATTTTCTGAACCAATTTGCTGGAAAGCATCCATGCTTCATTAAATCTTATCTGACCATCACTGCAAACAACATTTATGTAAATCAAACTGGATGGCAAAGTAACTTGAAAGATACATAAAACTAAACAACTCTACGTCAAAGTACTGTAGTTCATCTACAGATTTTCACATGAGTGAAAGAAAACCTGTGTAACCCGGAGCGCTAACAGCCTGTAGCTTTCTGCCAGCATCATTAGGCAGCTAATAACTGTTGTCCCGACAAACTAAAGTTAATAAAACTTTTTTTTTTAAAAGACTTACTTCAACTGATTACCCTCATCCTGGCATCTAGAATAGGTGTGTCCAGTTTCTAATCAGTATACTCCCAGTTCACCGGACCAGCCAAACAGCACAGGCATGTTGTCACCAGTTTATGCTACTACACCTCCTTGGAGCTCATTTACTCTTTTTACTCACATTCATTTTGGAGAGTGGAAACCTTTTGCAACATCTGGTCCTTTCCTGTAGAAGCAACCTGCTGGTTTCCAGTTAACAGGGCTGGACTGAAGCAGGAGATTGTGTAACGGTCTCAGAAACACATTCACAAACATTTATAAAGACTAAATTAAATTATAACTGTAAATATTCAAGACATGAACTTCAAATCATGTCATGTCTGAAACCCAGTGAAGATGCATCTCCTCCAGACCAGCGCCATGAGAACCGGGTGGCTTCAGCCTCCTGCTAATACATTTATGTTGTCTGCTGTTATTATTTTTAAAACTGAGCGAAGTAACTTCCTCCCAGTGTCTGCAGCCTCAACCTGCTCACCCACCAGCGTTGCCAGGTCTTGTGAGAGAAACAAGCATCCGGCCCAATGAAAACAAGCCCAAAGGAAGCAACATGAATAAATGTAGCTTTGGCCGCTCTTCTGTACTAAACAGAGACAAACTGTAGAGAAATGTTGCAGGAAGCGACATTAAAGCCATGTATCCTCTCCTTACTGTCACTGAAAAAGATTTACATCGATTTATCACTTAATGTACAGTTTCTTTCTGCACTGAAGCTTGACTGTTTCCCATCATTTGCAAGTTGCTTTGAATAAAAGTCCCTGTTAAATGTCTAAATGTAAATTTAACTGCCATACTGAAAAATATAAACGACTGCAAATAGCTGCTAGAGTTACAGACGGTAATCATTATCTTTGTTTGCTATTTACGTTCCTCTCTGTGGAACGTATTGTGGAGTTTTCATTTTCTCCACTTTTCTGAACAAAAATGCAGATTTTCTCCAGAAATGAGCAGCACTCGCTCCAAAGCTTTGACCGCTCACACAAACTGTCTGGTCAACGGAGGAACGGAGCCGATGCTCTGCCGACTGGAGCTTTGAAAACAGCAAATCCAATGAAAGTTTGTCTTTTCTGGACTGTGAATCCGCAACAGAGGTTTGTAAAAGAGTCACACATGACCACAGTTTATCAGAATCAGCAAAATTTCCTCTAACACTTGTGAAACTTGAATTATACCAAAGTTAGGAGAAGACCTTTAAAATTGTGAAAGATGCCCCGTTCTGGTCTGATGCAGGACTCTAGCTGATTCTATCCCGGATCTTTGCTGGTTTCTATTTGGAAGCCATGCTTTTGCTATGTGGTCCTGCATGGTCTTGCTGAAATGTGCAAGGCCTTCCCTAGAAGAGACGATGTCTGGATGTCTGCTCCCACACCTCCATGTATTTTCAGCATTGATGGAGCTTCTCCCCTCTCCTCTTTAGTCTGCAAGACATGAAATCTAAAATCCGAATGTGGCGTGACGACAGGGGGCCTCCCGGGTGACAGCCATGTGTGCTGATGATTCAGCCACAGTCTGGCGTTATCGGCAGGATCCCATGTAGCATTAAGGGTGGGTCCAGGGATTCCAAATAAGTGGCATGCTTTGAAAAGAGGGGGAGAGATGTGACAGTGTGGGTCGTGTCACTGATTCGCCCTGGCTGCTTGGCCACAGGAATATCCCTTTGGCTGACTGGCCAGTGCGCATGGCTTTCACCTGGATGTTCTCTGCTTTGCCTCTGAGCATTTTAAATGAGCTTTGCTCTAGAGAAGACAGCAGACGGTGATGTTGAGGAACATTTTTCTGAAACTGTTCCATAATCTTTCAGTCCAGTATGTCTCAGACTGAACCTCTGTCCATCTTTCCATCTGAGAGACTCTGCCTCTCTGAAATGCTCCTTTTTATACCCAGTTATCTATCAGACCTGGTACCAGTTAACCTGGTAAGTTGTCTAATACTTTAATTTCTTTTGCTTTTCCAGCCTTTCACAGATGTGTTGCTGCCATTAAATTCACATGAGCTCATATTTTACATGAAATGTTGAAATGTCTCAGACATGTTTATGTTCTCTTGGAAATAAAAATGTGGCTTTGTGAGATCTTGATGTGATTGCATCTATTTTATTTACATTTTACACAGCATCCCAACTTCTTTGGATACTTCTTTGGTCTGGCATTAAAATATGAATTTTATCTGCTGTAACCCACATCTCATCTACAGATTTATGTGTTTTCTTTCAGGTCAACGAGAATGAGAGATTGTGGGGCGACGAGGGAGATTCCACTCTTCCGTCTCCGGGCCTTTCGGACCGCGGGGCCAAGCCGGTCTGCCTCTCCCTGCCGCTTGCCGCCGGCTGGCTGCTCCTGGCGCTGCTCTGCCACCCATAAAGACGCCTCGATCCCTCAGCGTTTACGGACAAAGTTCCAGATCCAGACAGGGAGGGGAGGGTTGGGGCGCGAGAGAGAAACGACCTTCTGCGTGTCGGGGTCGTGGGGAAGGTCGGCTCTGTCCTGCCCCACTCCCCTCTCCCTCTCCGTCACAAAAATCACACTTTATCTCTTTCTGTGGATCATGACTCTGAGCTGATGTGTTGCGAAGCCCACGGCCTTCAGGGGAAGCAACTAGAGAGGGTGCCCACTTCGCACCACCCGGTAAGGGGAGCAAAACAGCAAATACTCACGTCATTCCCTGCTTCACACCTGCCCAACACAAACTTTTACACCCAACACACACTCGGACTTCTCTCGTCTGATAACAGCGTCCAATCTGCAGTGGAAGGGGGCGGTGGGTTCAGAAGGTGTACAGTGAAGTGACACTCAAGATGCAGTGAAGCAAAACTCTAAAAAAAATCTCTCTATATATAAACATATATATAAATAAATAAATTACTTTTTTCCCCTTTTGGTTCTCGAACATTCCTCAATGTAAAAGAAGAAAAAAAATTTAATGTTAAGACTTTTTCTCTCAGATGAAGACGAGATTTAAGATGAGACGTGTGTGTCGGTCCACATGCAGCACTCTGCCCATCCAGCTCTGCTCTTTGTTTCGATGCCACATTTTATATCTTAATAACTGTTACCCGAAGTGTTTGGTGGAAGCACACGTTCTAATCGAGTGGAATCACAGTGAAATTCTTTGACTGTTTGTTGTTGTGTGTTACGTTGAAGGTATGAAGAGTTTGTTTCCTAAACCAAGAACTTATTTTAAAAAAGTCTAAATTTATCCTTCTATTGAGACTTAAAAAGATCTGTAATGGTGTTTCATGTTGTCAGAGAAGGAGCTACAAAATGATTATCCTTTAATGTCCTGCTTTTTTTGAAAGCTATGAATCATTTGGTATGAGTAGATGTCTCTTCTTGTAAATTTTGAATACCTCACTTTGGAAGGGAACTCTTCATTTATTCATTCATTGAGCTTTAAGTCAAAGACTTTGGGTCTGTTCCTCTTCAGAACTGTAAAAACAAAAAAGAAAAAAAAACACCAATCATGGGATTTTGGTGAAGCAGCAAGAGATTTAGACAAGTTTATATTTTTTAAATGTATATTTGGACTTTGTTGCAAAGAAAACTGACATCCAGGAACGTGTTTGTGGCCAGTCGTGCATTGAAGGTTGTGGGAGAAGCGGTGGGACGGATATGGCGTGGATGCAGAACGGGGCGCATCCACCTTTTTTTCGAGGTGAAAGTAGTGACCCGTGTTCCCCCGCTACCCGCTGGGACCCTTCGCTTGTCGTGGGACTTGGAAGTATTTACTGTTCTGTAAAAGCGGAGCTCTGCCTGGTGGAGCGGACACGTCTGCTCAAAGTGTTTCAGAGTTAAATGTACTGATGGGGGTTTGGGACGATTTTCAGAACTGCCACTGAATTCAATTTGTTCCACAACATTTTTAAATGATGCAACGTATGTTGATTTTAACTGAAAGAAAAACGCATGGCCTCTAGCTGGATGTAGGCCTGACCAGTCAATTTAGAACCAGTACAATAAACAACTGAAAATCTTGACGCAAGATCCTCATTGTACAAGTTTTACAAGAAAGTGATGCCCATGTTATTTTAAAATGAAAAGTAATTCAATATGTAAACAACCGTCTTAAAGGGCCAGTTCACTCATATGGGGAATATCTTTATGTCTGGTCAGGGTTTGGTTTTATTGCCCTCATTTCTGAGGGAGCAAACTACAGTTGCTGTTGCAGCCATTTACAGAAATTTACCATGATTCTTTTCACACCAAATCAACTGTCAGGATTAGAGCTGCACAATTTATTTTAAATGTACCTTCATCGCAGTATTAGCCAGCGATAGTATGCATATTTAGAAGGAAGTGACACTGCTGTGCATTCATGTAAAACAAATAGAGTTTTCCTGGATGCTAGGTGCTAACAGCTGCAGGAATAGAACATGTGGAGCGAGTGGTGGGATGTGGTTGTAAAAACGAACAGCACAACTGTGGAAGTAGAAGAATTAGCAATTTGGAACGTCATGGTTGCAAAAGAGATGACCCACTACAGATGCTGGTACTCTACAAGTGCCGGATACTTGTGCCAACAAGGAGCTCCACACTAATCCAGCTGCTGCTTTGTGTTGCATTATCTTGCTGTGTCTGCCAGGTTTTGAGGTAGGACTCAAATGAGGAGGTGGCCTGGTACGGAAATAAGGTTTAACAATAAACAAAGGCAACAGGAGCAGAAAACCATAACAGACATGGCCTTGCATCGGCGAAATGAAGAAGAATCTGGTGATGAAACTACGTGGCTTACAGTATAAAGCTTACTGAGGACGAGGAACTAGGAGCAGGTGCAGCAAATTAAACCAGGTGTGCTAATGAACAGGAAGTAAAGCTGATTGTAATACACAAGGGAGATGAACTTCAAAGTAAAAACAGGAAATGAGACCCTGAGACAACCAGGATGAGAAACTAAGTGATCACAGCAGTACAAAGACTGAACATGGAAATAATCTGAAACCAGAAAACCAGGAGAGAAACCAAACCAAAAGTCACAGATCATGACACCGCCGCCATTACTGCCAGTCTGAATGACCTTCTACCTGCAGACATGGGCAGCAGTGGACATCTGGACTGGGGACATGAGACATTGTTCGTCAGTTACTGATGAGAGCTTTTCATCTGGAGATCTCAGAGTTAATGATTTTCATATTAGTCAGACATCAGAGCATCAATGATTCATCTGACAGAAACTGCTTTTAACACTGACAGTCCACAGTGGAATACAAAACACTTGTCTCGTTCATTTAGCATGAGTTGGTCAAAAAATAGCTTCATATTTTTGCAAAGGTTGATAATTTTCTGTTTTATCTCTATTTGTGCTCCTAACCAAATTCTTTTATTGAGAAGAAAAGAGTTTCTAAGATGTAGCGTTGGCTAAAACAGCTACTAACGTTACTATAACAAAAGCTGTAAAGTTCGACCCACGAAGCCTTTGCTCCGTATGAAGAAACATCATTATTATGATCATTATGTTGTTATGCTGGGAGCATAATGGAAAGATGCTAGTAGGGGTAGATAGTCAGAAAAAGCATTTGTGTTTTGGTGGAACTGGCCCTTTAAAACCAAGGGAAGACATGGCGTTGCCTCCACACAGTGGCTCCCTCTTCATCTGCAGAATGTCAGAAACGGACACTTTCTAAAAAATAAAGGCTGTGATTGAAGGTGAATTCTCCCACTTTTCTTATGCATCTAAGAAAGTTCTGGTGTTTTTAGCAGATGTGACTTAAGATTGATCCAGACTCATCCGATCGCTTCTCCACATTGCCTCCATCCAGCAGCGATAAAGTCAAAATCTATTTTTCATCACACATTGGATAATTTGTAAAGATGTTATAATATAGTGTATACTGTATGCTGCACAGTGTATACCATATCTATGATGTCTGCAGTATAACATTCTTACCTTGGGTAATAATAAAAAAGGATTTTATCCAAAAGCTTTTTGCCCTTGATGTTTCAATCAGACAGGAGCTGCTGCCAGGCTGATGTTAAATCGTTAAAAGCACAACTTTCTGCATCAGAAACTTTAACACAAAGAGCCCCGGTGTAACAAAAAACATTTGTGTTTGTTCTCACCTCCTCTTTACCTAAGGCTACAAGCCAAGAGTACATCTGGGATGCGATGGAGACGATGAAATGAAAGATGGAAATATACACGAATCTAGAGGTTATTGTTCTTGGCAAATATATCCTCAACAAAAACAAACAAGCTGTAAATCTAAGCCAAGGCTGATTTTCTAACAAAACGAGACTACATAGTCTCTGTCACCCTAACTTTTTTTCGGCATATGGTGGCTCTAATTGCTGGCACTCTTCACGTTTTGGGTCAGCAGCTATGTGGGACAGACCTCCTGCCGTCCCACATACTGAGGATGTTTGGTTCACGGCTGCTGCAGGTTGATAAAAAGCTGCAAATCTGACCACCGACAGGGAGCCGGGAGCAGGACGGTGAACGAGAACCTGCAGATGTGTAGATCGAAACATCAGAGACTTTTAGAAAACTTCAGATTCATCGCAGGAGCTCATCTCATTTCAGAGGTTTGGTTCCATCAGTGGTGAGCTGATACAGGATGTGTGGAGATCTACTTATCACTGTGTCTCTGAAACTCACAGGTGATGAGAAAATGTGATTAAAGCCAAATGTTTTTTATTCAGACATTCAGCTAGAATCAAAATAATCTGAGTGAAATTGTGGCATTTAGAATTGCTGCATCCATGATGAGAATCTCCCGTTCCACCACATCCCTAAGCTGGAAAACTGGACTGAGATGTGGTGGCTGTGGAGACGTTGGAGTCCAGTGAATCATTGATCTGAGCTGTGTGACATGGAGCATCATCCTGCTGGAAGTAGCATCAGAAGATGCTCCTCTGTGCTCAGAGAG
>JAVQJG010038113.1:0-14256 GCA_036024015.1 Craterocephalus amniculus
AATATTTCAGTTGATTTGTAATGAATACACAATGTATGACATTTCATGTTTTTTAATTGCATTACAGGAAATAAAGAACTTTATCACAATATTCTAATTTTCTGAGACAGACCTGTAACAATCTGGGCAATGTAAATGTCTAATTGTGAGTTCTAGCGGTCGTTGGAACGAGGAATTCCGAGATAATCTGTCTGGAAGTGACGAGGCAATCAAGGAATACCGAGCTGGGAGCTTGTATTGCCAGAGGACCCTAAGATACCCGATATAAAGATGGTTGCGCCCAGTACCTCTGTTAGAATGGCTTATAATAGATTTACTGTCTGTTTCCAGTATGAACACTAGAGGGTAAAGACTTCTGTCTTTACTGTACTTGGATAGTTCTTTTCTGGTCATGTGACCACTCCATGTTTAATTCACCCATTCTTATTATGTGCCTGAATTTGTAACTGCGTTCTCACTTATATTTTTAAAGATACTTGGTACCAAGTTTCTAGCCGTTCAGACTCCCAATAGGGTTTAATGTCTTGCCCAAAGACTCTTTCACATGAAGCAGAGGCGAATTGAACCACTAATCTCCTGTTTAGAGGACAACAGCTCTATCCACCTGAGTTACAGTCGCCACATTATCATTACTATGATGTTATGGCGAGTTTGCTCATGAATTACATCAACATGTTTGGTTTATTATTCAGTTATCAATAAAACTGGCTTGAGTTTAAATAGTGCACGTTTTTACAATGTTACTGTGATTTACTTTTATATTTAGTTTTTTCAAGTTGGTGCAACTGGAATGCCAACAAACTGGTAACGACGTCACGGACTGTCGCCATCTCGGAATTCCAAGACTCACCGATATTCCCAACTATGAGGTGCTAAAGCTTCAGGATATTTGATTCAGTTAGTTATTAGACAGACTAATTTATAAATTACCTATTATTTCATGTAAATTTACAAAGCGAATTATTACAAGATCATCATTTGGGTTCTGGGGGGCCCAACACCGAATCTCTGCCCTTGTAATTCCGGCCCTGCTGACGAGTGTTGTCAGAGGAACTACTTCAATTATTCTGTGAAGTTATTCGTGTCTTTTCGGGGCTTGAAATGTGTTTTCTATTTGAAATACATATGCAGCACATAAAACCACGAAGGGGGCTGGTTTTTGAGTCAGCAGCTATGTCAAAGGGGAGGGAGCAGGACGGACCAGAGAGGAGTGACTTTCTTTCAAAATAGTTCACTTCATCACAGCAGCGGCAGCAACCGGTGCGCGGCAGCGGCGGGCGGTGCGGAGCGGAGCGTGTAAAACATGGCTCGTTACGGAAATAAATAACGGGACCGGGAGGACGGTATTATCCGAGGCCAGATAATACGGCGAAAAAGGGAAGAAAAGAGGGAGACCCTCGGTTGTAATTAAAGTCAGTGCCACACGTTTCAGTGTTGATGTATTTGGCCACGAATACCTGCTGAAAATAGTCCCGGTGAGTAGATTGCGTCTCGCATAACTTGGTGTTTTAAGTGTAAATTAATGTTTTAGTTGTGTAAAACTTGACTTTTAACGCTTAAAAATAAAATAGATTAGCAGTAAGAGGGTTGAAGAACCACAGTGAGAATGGGGAACAAGGTGAACAGGGAGTTTAACTTTTCTGCAATATGGCCGCTCAGATGTCACAAAGCTTCCCTGAAGTTGGAAGAAAATAAACAGAGCTTTGATTCTTTATCCTTTAATATTATAATAAACAATACAATAAGTTAGATGAATAATGTAGGCGACATAAGTTAAGTCGAATGGGACGTCTTTCAGCTTCCTTTGTAGTAGGAGAGCAGATCCAAGTCATGCCCACTTTAAAAAAAGAAAAAGAAAATCAAAACTCAAAACTACTATTGGTGTCCGCGTTTGTGGGAGGAACATTTTTCCATTCAAAAATCTGGAAATGTAAGTGTTAGCTGGCTTATTGCCAGACATTCAAGCCTTATACAGCACAACTCAATGATAATATGATAAAAGAAACAGTAAACTACTGTAGAGCAACAACGTTGGTGTTTGAATGACAGTCAGGATTAAAAAACTTATTTATCCATAAAAGAAACAGTTTATTAATCCTTGTTAGGTGTTGAGGTAGTCTAAAATATAATTTCATGTTTTTTAAAGTGAGATGGATAAACCTTCCTCTCCTTGATCCAGTTATTAATATGAATTTACACTTCCAACTGGTTTATCACATATACATCAGACATTCAGCAGCATAAACTTTCCCTTTTTCTGCAACCTAACTTGATAAATACAAGTTTATAAGCAATACAGATACAGATTTATAAAATGTAATGGGAAAAAACTTGATTAGTATTATGAATACGCCAAAACTATGACATAAGTTTTTTTCAATTGTTTATTTTAAATAAGTTCTAAAGTTTTGAGATTTATTCCTCTAAAAATTATTTGCTGTATCGGTCAATCTGGTGACTATTATTTCAGTCTGATTATTCAATTATTATTATGAAATAGGCGTGATTCTATACTGATGATAATGTTTTGCCAAAAAATACCTTAAAAACATTAAGATAGAAAAACATAAAAACGCTTAAGTGTTTAAGAGTGTTTAAGTGCCTTTTGTTTGTCATTGTTAACATGGAAGATAACTTCAAGAAAATGAGGATGAATGGATTATTCAAAATGTATGTATGTATGCACATATGAAACATTTATAATACTGATAAAAGAACTTTGCATTCTGTGCCGATATCCTTTTAAAATTAAGATATATTACTGTATTTCATTCAAACTAGTCGGGTGAATGAATTTCTTTGTTTTCGTCGCAGACAAATGGTCTTTCATTTATTAATAATCATCAAATATTAGCTGTGACTGACACGGTTGGATGATAAAAAGCCAAATCCTGGAGCAAAGTTATAAATCCCGGCTGTTTGCAGGCTTCACTAAACTCTTTGTTCCTGTGAGAAAAGCTAAAAGAAGAATGGAGAGAAAGGAAGAGATAAGATGATAAGCTGTGTAGGGAACTTTTTTCCCCCTCTTGGACTCATGTTTGCTGTATTTGAGCAATGGGTGATCTGTTTACACTTGAAACAGGGGGAAATGAAAGGGGAACAAGAATTTAGCCGTCCAGCTTTTCCCGGCATTCATCACCCGGCACGTAATAACCAGGTTTACCTGCAGATGATTCTTTGTAGCCCACCTCTGCCTCTATAAATTTAATTTCAGAGTCCACATATGGAAAGACTTCAGTTGTTGTTGATTCACAGTAGTGCTGAGCTGCAGCCGTCTTCGCCGTGGGTGGGAAGATAATAGCAGTGAGGATGAAACCTATGATTACTCTGGTTTATATCATTTCCAAGTAATCCAATTAAAGTCAAATTAAAGCATTTTTCATTGTGAATTAAGAAGTACTTTGATGTCGGATTTCACAGGAAGCTCAGAGGCCTTTTCCTGTTTCTGAGTTGATGCACAGGTAGCTTGTAGGAGAGGCCTGTTTCCAGCCTTTTTCTGCGTTTATGGGAGTGTATTTGTATAGCAGCTTGTTTTGAATTCCTGTAAAGGTTACTCCGAGGTCATTGACACAGCAGTGTTTGTCTCGCCGGTCAGGTCTGTTCATTTATTCTCCATTCAGCTCAGTATCTGCCTTTTCAGGAATCAAATACAGATCTACTTGGAGCAGATACAGATCAGGTGAGGTCTAAGGTTTAGACGATGATAAAAGTAAAGTTTTAAGGTTTCTTTTCCGTCTGTTCAGCGATTAAACTAAAATTTTTCCTGCCTCCACATATTTTAGATACACTCAGAGCTGCGGCTTTTGTTTAAGCAAATGAGTGTCATTACACTCAAGTACACTCTAGTTTCTTCACAGCACGAGATGTAACTTTCACTTCCTTTCTCTTGCTGCAGTCTTACACGTTCATCCTGTTGCTGTTACCGTCAGCTTCTCACTGTTTGCCTCCTTCCTGCATCTTAAATGCCTCTTCATTTCTAATTGTCTTCACAAACTCATTGTGATTTCACAGTTTTGTAGCATTAAAAAGCATCAAGTTAAATCTGGACTTAGTGCAGTGCATGATGTCTTCACTGGAAACAGCAATGTGCTGATAACAATACAGGGACCTTTGTTTGTGTGGGCGTGCTGCTTCAAGTATGGCAAGGTAATGAAATATGATCCATGAAGGTGTTTGAAGGTTGTTCAGGCACACCATCAATTTAAAGTGGTTTACATTTGACAGTGCAGTCTGTAAAGTTGGTTTAGTGTTTTTTTTGCAACAGATGAACAGATAAACTTGTAAGAATGTAGTTGGATGCATCCTGTGTAGGAGCTTTTTTCCTCTCCCTTTCTGTGTGTTATTTGTTTTGACCAAATCTACATTCATAGCTTAGATGAATGAAGTTAATATTACCCATCTTTGGTTTTTTGGTGGAACTGACTCAGATGCTTTTGGGTTTGTTGCATTTTTGCAGCTCTCTGCAAGGAATTCCCGAACATGCCACTTCTGCTCCAGGCCTCGACACCCTTGACATGCTAGCTGTCCGTTTTAAATGCGTAACCAGAGATATCCTGCTTCTGTTTTTACCTGCGTGGCGACAATATTAGGGTCAGCCTGGCTGTCTCGTCGGCTGCTAAGGGGTCAGAGGTCAGGAGTGAGATCGGAGAAGCAGAAAGAATTTTGCTTTTGGTTTAATGTGCTTGTAGTTTGTAAAGTCAAGGACATTTCTGTGGTTACAAAGAGAAAAATCAGATTGTATGGGCTTCTCCATCTGTTACTTTATATAAAGATTGTTTTATCCACAGTTTGTGCTTAAATATAAACACAATTAGCCATGTGATGGGGAATTAGTAAGTTCATCAAATGAAAAAATTTAGTATTTGCAGTGCATATTATGAACATCATACGTTGCAGCCATTTAGTCTTAGATAATCCCACACCCAGTCCACACAAACATGAGTAGTTTGACAAATGCATATTATCATCAACATGAAACACTGTCTTTGGTCTCTGAAAACAGACATGAAGGCAAATCCTCTTCCAGTTTTTAGGATTTCTAACTGTGGTGCTTATTTTTGGACCTTAAATCTGTAAGTTTTCGCTTATATTGTATGATTGTGGATCACTTTGTGTCTTTGCTGTTATTTTATTTGTCTGGATGGCTCTAAGACAGTTGCAATGCTAGGCTTGTTCCAGTGCATGAATGTAGTTAGAGGAAGGGAGGTGTGTCAGTGTGCTTTGGAGGTCCCTGGTGTAAAATCCAACACAATCAGTCCTTGTTTTGGATTCGAACCAGTCGTTTGGACAACTTTAAAAGTGGAGTGCACTGTAAGGATTTTTAGTGTGCACGTTAGAGTGGAAGAAGATGCAAGATCAGCTGTCAGCACTGTGAGAAAAGTTGCGAGACACCTTCTGATCCGCAAGACATCCTCAGTATCACAACTACTGCTGCTCTGCTACTTACAGTATATGTGAGACTATATTCAAACCATGTCTAACCATCTTAAAATCTTCCAGATCCAGTTTAGGTTAGGAAACAAAATGTGTCAAATCCTCAGTTAAACTTTTATTGTTTGTTGTTTAAACCCAAAATGACGGTTTATTCGGTTTGCATTATATCTAAAATGTTTCAGGACCCCAAGGCAGCGCCAAACTACCGATAATGCACCCATTAATTGCAAGTCTCCAAATTTCCTGAAATCTAATCTTTGAAAAAAAAAAAATTGAGAAAATTGCCGAAGTGGAAATCTGAAGGACTTGTGGGTCCAGCCAAGAAGCCTCAAGAAGCTTGTGTGTTACAGTAAAGGGTCGTTTGGAGGAGAAATAGCACTTTGGGTATTTCAGCAATGTCAGTGTCTAAAGTTGCAGCACGGTACTGTACATTTAACACACACACACAGACACACACACACACACACACACACACACCGGTCAGGTCCTGTCAGGGCAGGGGATGAGAATTGCGGACAGCTGCGAGGGGTAATTTGGTCATGTGGCCTGCATGTTGTGTGTGTGTGTGTGTGTATGCGTGTGTGTGTGTGTGTGTGTGTGTGAGTGTGGTGTCGGTATTAAACACCCTCTAACCCTTTTTTAGTAACCCTTCGTCTTTCTGCTGGTAGTCCAGAGTGGCTGGTTCCCGGCTGCAGATTCAGGCCTGTTCCCTTTTAAGTTGGGAGCCGCTGGTGTTCAGAAGCAGGTGAGTGTGTGATTGTGTGTGTGTGTGTATGTGTGTGTGTGTGTGTGTGTGTGTGTGTGTGTGTGTGTGTGTGTGTGTGTGTGTGAGAGAGAGAGAGTGATTCTTGTGGTGAACCAGATGATGTGTGTTTTTTTTCAGGCCCATTTGTCTTGCTCAGGTGTGGGCCTACATTCGTAACTGCTGTTTTGATCTATCACTGAGAAGTGTGTGTGTGGTGTGTGTTATTAAACAGGTGCTGTGGTTGGGTGGTCCGACCTGATGAGGTACTTTTTATTGTTAAATTTACCACCGTCCGGGGGAACTTTAACATAATGGCTTTTTGATTGTTTTGAGATGCTAAAAGTGAAAGTAGGGGTGATATTTTATTTAAGGCTTAAAAGCAGAAGTTTTTGTATTCTGCACCCAGAGCAGCACAACAGAGGAGCCAAAAAAACTGAATGCTGCTCCCCGTTTTAGACCCGGAAACTAAATACTTCTGAGTTATGCAGCACTATCTATGTGGTAATGTCTTAATATGATTTCACTGATTTGCCTTGGTGTGCCCGGTCTTTATTTTGCTAAGTTTTAAACCTCTTATTTGAGTTTTTATTGCTGATTTCACCTGCTTTTGAGGTTAGTTTATGCTTGAAAAGTGCCATCCTCATGTTGAAGCAGTTTTCTGTCATTCATTCTTTAGGTTTTAAACTCACAGAAAAGATTATAAGAATGAAAGAAATATTTTTGAATGAATGTATTTGTATCCAGAATGCGTTTAAGTGGATTTGTCAAAGAGCTTGAGGATATTTTAGGTATTTTTCTTAAAGAGTGTTCCTAAGATGAGATTGTTCTAAATATCCAGTCTTGTATGCTGGTATCTTCTTTCCAGTATAGTACAGGAAGCCAGGTGTTGACTGGTCTCATTGTTTTTGGACGTTATACTCACTGTTGCTGAGACATTACTCAAATATTTTTTAAAGCGCTGTTCTCGTGTTGAGAATAAGGGCATGTGTGACTTTTTGAGGTTAAGCAACCGGATGTAAACACCAACTACGTATTCCTCTAGCCAGTATGCATATTTTTGCTGCTGCCTTAAGTTGTTGTTGCTTTGACATTTCAGTACATTTAACATAGGTGAGTATTTTTTGTGGATGTTTACATGGGATCTTTGCTGACATGGTGTTTAGTGTGTATTTCCTCCTTCGCATCAGGTGAAACTTCCTAAGAATTCAGAAACAATCAAACATGCGGAAACATCTCATGTTTTCTGTCACGTGGGCTGAGGTTGGATGATGTGGAGCAGCGATGCTGACTGCAGAAAAATGTAGTTTTGATTCATTTTCTCTAATATTTTATCAATCTTGTTAGTTTTTAGAGAAACACTCAACAGTTTCTGTAGTTTTTGCCAAATAAATGGTCTCATTGTTATATTTTCCTATCTTTTGCTGATATAGATATTTGCCAACAATTTATTACTAATCCTTAGATGAACTGTAACTGCAAGTATCACTTTGTGCTTTCCTGGCATGCAGACTTTTGGACGGGGGGGGTATCTTTTGTAATAGCTGGTGAGAAAAAGGTCCTTAAATACAAATGCAATTGCAAACCTCTGAATAAATCCTGTGATGAAATAAGGAAGTTGTGTTTTCCTTTTCCGCGGTTTGGCAGGGTTGTTTATTTAATGAGTAACAGATGAAATGACTAAAATGTGCTTATCCCACTGAAGTTTCACCAGAACATACATAAGATATGTGCTTCTCTAGCCGTTGTAAGAGTGTGTATCCTGTGGGTTGTGTTACTGTCTCTGTATCACAATGTGTCCCTGCAGAGCCTTTGCTGTTATTGTCTGCATGCTGAAAAGACTTTTCAAAGCCCTTTTTCTGTCTCCTTTCTAGACATCCTTTATTGAATCTCCTCTGCCCTGTGTGACCCCCCCCGACACAGAGAGGTATGACCACAGACATTCACCACCTATATGGATACCTTGTGTTTCAGTAAAAGTAAGGCATTCAGATGACTTTTCTGAACTTTATCTGGAGTTCTGGGAGATTGTTATCTGCTTTAATGTGTCGATTTTATTCAGAACTGTTTGTTTCCGTAAAGCTCAGCAAATGTCTGCCATAGTGAAACAGGATGGTGCTGCACAAACATGCATCACCGCCCACACATACAGAAAAGCAATGCATGCATTCAACAGAGCTCTAAACACTACTTCTCCACATCATGTCACTTTTCTGGTCTCTGCTCTGTACTTAGCTTCCCGTCCCTGCACTCCTAAAGAAAGGAGATTAACTCCCCTCTGTCAGTAAAAAGCTGGGTTGGCTTTACAGCTTCTGCTTAACTTATACGCGTGTTCACTGCCCACACTTCAGAGAATCAAGTATTTACTCTGATCTTACCATTTTAGCTTAAAAGCAAAACAGGATGACTCTGTGTTTTGGTTGTTAATTGGTGAGATCGATTTTTAACTATAGTCTTTTTTTTCTCAAAGGAATAAGTCAGAATATTTGCTATTAGGTTGAAATTGTTACGTTTTTTTTTTATTATAAGGCCTTGACTGTGTATGGTTACATTTCTGAAAGCAAGATGGGCTGAGTCATCTGACATCACTGCCACACATCCGTAGAACCGTGTTTTACCAATCCTGGTCCTCAAGCACTGCCCTGCATGTCTTAGACCAGAAAAGCCCAAGTCCAGTCCTCCAGAGCTGCTATCCTGAAACTTTTAGATGCGTCCTTTCTTTAACACACCTGATTACATAGATGTCTCATCAACTGACCTCGAAGAACTGAATGACATGCACATGAGGGAAATCAGACATTTGATTCAAGGATGTTGGAAAAAAGTTGCATCTAGCAGCTCTCCAGGTCTGGCCTTTGGCATCTCTGTCATCTCTGTCATAATCTCTGTCACCAGCGACGATGCTGTCCTCCAGTTTAATGAGGATGTAGTCGGGACTAGTATAGTGTGTATTGTTGCAATTATTCACTGCCATCTAAAGGCCTGGCATGCGTAACTACATCGTGTTCACTCAGTTTGCAGAGTCAACAGTGGTTGGATTAATTACGCTGTTATACAAATGAAGGTTTTTTTTTATCCTGCAAAGAGGACAAAGAAGGTAATTTTTTTAACAAAGTTGACATGTAGACAATGCCTTAGATAAATTAACTTCCTCATCATGTTTTTATGTCTGTTACTAAGCCATTTGATTCAGGCATGTTAGTTGAGTTACCTAAACCATGAAGGACAGCGAGACTGGGAAATACTGGTGTATACCACAGGTGTTAAACTCTGGTCCTCGAGGGCCGCAGGTTTTTATTGTTTCCGTGTTCCAACTAATCTGACTGAAATTATTGAGTCATTGTTACTGTTGGATCCATTTGATGTGAATCCGGTCTGTTGGAGCAGGGAAACAACAAAAACCTGCAGTATACTAACACCTCTGATTCATTTTCAGTTTACAGCCTTTGCAACTTATTAGTTGCACCTGATTGGTGAATGAAAGACATTTTCACCCATAATCCTGCTTGGTAATTCATGCAGCTTCAGTGTGCGAACACACACATCAAGCTAATGGTGGGGGAATCAGCTGAGTGACAAAAGCATTGCTGGGTCTTTTTCCAGCTTGTTGTGTACACACGTTTGCAAAATAAATGTGAATTAGTCCTGGGTTTGCTGCTGTTTGTTCTGTTTAAGTTATAAATGCCCAGAGGACAAAAATGAAGAAAAAATACTTCTTGGAATTCAAACACTGTTTTATTTAAGTCAAAACCTTGCATAACGCATATTTCTATTTCCAGAATGGTATAAAATAAGGATTATTGCTAAAAATGACTTCAAAAGCACAACACAGTAATGTTTGCATACTAATATCAGCAATTTCTGCTTGTAATGTAGTGATGTAGTGATCAAACATCAGAGGGTGGGGATATTGTCAATTATAGCCCTTTTTGTTGAAATATTAAGTAATTTGTGATTCTTAAAGCCATTAATGGGACATATGATGGCGCATAAGGTTTTAAAAGATAACAAAAGATTTTCTGCTGCACTTGTTTCCTGCTGAGCTTCGTGCTGCTCGAACCACAGACTCTTAGAGCTAACTTCAGCAACTACCGACTCGTGGGAAGCCAACTTTGGCAAATGTACAAAATGCGTTTAAAAATAGATTTATCAGAGCTGTCATCATCAGTGTTTGTGTCCTCATCCTCACCCAGCAAACTGTTTATCACAGAGTAAGCAAAGAGACAGCTGGTGGCCCAAAAATAGATTTTATAAGACCGACGCTTTGGCATATTTTTGCTCCGTACCGCCACCAAATACATTTATTGCTTTTAATTAAACCAGATATTTAAATGAGCATAAAAAGCAACAAAATGCATGTCTGTTTACAACAATTATGCAGCCACTGCCTGCACACTGGTAAGAAAAGTTAAGTCTGATGTGGCAGCCATCTAATATATGCCTGTGACCAGCTTTTACCCAGTGATTGGGTAATTTACAGCTCAGCTGTTTCCAGCCCTTCGACACAGTGCGGGGTAATTGTAGAAAACGTAATTGTACCTATGGTGATTTAAAGCTTTCTGAGTTAAAATAGGAAGCGAATCTCTCCGGCCAAATGTTCCCCGTTGTCATCTTTACATGGACAGACAGACATGGACAGACAGACTGGGTTTAGTCATCCCCAAGGCCTGGCTGGAAATAACAACTTACTCACCATGGGAGTCCCAGCATGGTAACTGGGGAGCTGGTGATGCCTGTGAAATCAAATCAAAAAATCAAATCAAAATTAACTTTAAAGCACAAAAATTATTTATAAATATGGTAATCTGAATGAATGAACGGTTAGTGTTTATTGGGTCCTCCAATGGAACAAAGGACAAAACATTACCAATAAAATTGTAAACAATAGTAAAAAAAATAGAGCAAAATGGTATTGGCCAAAGAAAAAAGCTTCTATAACGCCTTTTTACAAAGAACAAAACCATTTAAAGCAAAGTGAGGTATGTGGTATGTGTATCATCATGGTGAACAATCAAATAATTACTCTATATCTTTTTAGGAAAATTATTCTGAAGTTTTACACCATTAATAGAAACACATTCCCATTTAATGTTGGGTTTTTCCAAAATTAAATTACCTCTTACATCATTCGTTTTTGGTTTTAATTAAGAACTGATGCAAAATTTACAGCATAAATCATCTCGGAGCAATGGGTGGTGACGCCCCACAGGAAATAAAAACAAAATTTTTAAAAGAAACATGATTTGGGAACAAAAAAAATAAGAAAAGAATAACTGGGAAGTTTGTTTCAGGATAAATATGTCATGAAAAGTAAAAGGAGGTAAAAAAGATGCAGTGCAGGTTAAATACCACAAGAGTTAAGGAAGGAAACAACAAGAGGAAAATAGATATGACATTTATTTGAGCAGTGGTTGTCTGGTATGCGTATGTAGGGATTCCTTACTTCAGGACAAGCTGAATAAATGGCTGCCGGCAAGTTGAAACTTGATGTATCTGCAGTTGCCATGAGGCTGCAAATTATTAGAAATGTTCCAACTCTTAGAAAAGCACATCTGACCGATGGGTCGCTTCACAACCGAACTGTGGAACGTGGTTGATGCTTTTGGAGCCGTGGTTTGAACCAGAAACTTTCTTGTTGTGCAGCCACAGCATGCAGCCCTCACCATTGTACTTACATTTTAGGATTTACAGACTTTTAGAGGTATCACTCTCACAAGAATAAGGGATAATTATGTTCGTAATGCACACTCCACTTCTTCATCCATAACACGAAGTCTCTTTACTGAGAAGATCACTGCTGCACAGCAGGAGGAAGAATTCAAGTACAAACTTTATTATCAGCAGCTACTGTTGACTATAGATTTCCACTGACTCTTTTGTGGTTTTATTGACTTGTGCAGACCCTTTCATGGATCTCTTTTTGCACACTTTCCGAATGTGCAGTATGGGAAATGTCTTAAAAATCCAGAGGTGCACAGCTGGCTGAAACAAAACCAAAGTCCCTTGTGCACCTATCACCGTGATGCCAGCTTTGTCAAGTGGTGCCGTTAAGTAAATAGAACATTAGCATGGATTGCAGCTAAGCAGGTGTCACAAACAGCAGCTTCACACGAGTGATCATCATCCAAATTAGCAATTAACAGAGTTATTATTGCTTACAGTGCTGCAGGAGAACCATGTGCAAAACATTAAAAGTTTGTCTCTTCCAAAAACTGCAGCTTCTTATAAGTCTTCTGTGTGACAAGCGGGAGTACAGAAGCTCCAAACAACCCAGTGTTAGAAGCAACTATATGAGGGGAAACCAATGCATTAAGGAAGGAGAGTCACCTGCCTGTGCAGGGAGGGAGGGTTTTAACCCAGCAGAAGTGCTGGGAGGACCCAAGACGGCCATAAGAGCAGTTCCACAGGAAGCTCCACCTTTGGAGATGAATAAACCGACGCTGTGAGGACACTTAAACAGTTTGTTCTGCTGCCTGGTGTTGCATCTAGTAGTTGCACTTCAACTTCTACAGCTGCTCTGCAGAGAAGTTTTAAAATGCACAAAGCCAGAATGCATGGAGGAAGCCTTGCAACTTAGAGCATGTTAAAAAAATAGGCATCATGGTCTGTTCAAAGAGTAGAATATAAGATACTTAAACTTAATTTAACATCTCAGAAATTTGGCTTTATTTGGCTTTTCCTGTGTGTGACGGCTGGAATGTGTTATTTAAGGATAAAGTCGGGTTTAATTGGTCTCACCTTTACACAAGATTTCTTTTTTGAAAGAAAAAAGAAAACAACAGATTTAATTAATGCACAAAAAATTAAAAACTTTTTATCTTATTTCATTAGTTAAACTAATGTAACAAACACAGAGCGAAAATCTGAATGTATGTTGATAGTTGAGCAAATATTTAGTGCTTGATCAAATTTTTTAGTGTGTTGATCGTTGGTTACATTTGTTGGGTTTTTTATGTATCAGAGCTAAAAGTCACCTTCCTTTAGTCGGACTAAATGTTTCAGAAAAGTGAAACATGCATCCGAGTGGGATCAAAAACCTCCAGAAACTTTGTATGAAAGCGAAATAGTAAATAAGCAACTGATTAAAGACATAAGTAGCTGTGTGAGTGTTTTTGAGAAAGAAAGAGTGACTGAAAGGAGGAATCCTTCTTTTGTCTGGATGAAGCCTGAAGTCTCCTGGGAAGCGCTCAAATCCTCTCAGGAATGTGTGTGTGCGTGTGTGTGTGTGTGTGTGTGTGTGTGTGTGCGCGCGCTCTGGAATGGCTTGTCACCACATTCATAAAAGGAATGCAAATATTTGTGTGTATGTGTGTGCGTTTCGGTGATGGAGTGTAACTCTTGCTATAGTGACAGTATCCTCTGGCGTTCCCGTTCCCGTCGTGTCTTTAGGTCTTTTCATTCAGTTTTATCGTCATCAGGGTGAAATTGTTCAGATGCCAGCCTACAGTTCAGGTTTCATCAGCTGCTCTCATTAATGTGTTTATTGGCTGAACACTTGACAAATCCTCCCGAGGCTCCTGGCTCGGCCTCTCTGTTAGCCTGCACCGTCAGTCTGTGTAAAAAAAATAAAGTTACATTAACAGTTAAAGTATTAGCTGTGTTTTATATAATTTTTAACATTCTTTTTTAAACCATTTTACTCATTAGAGACAATCCTGACAAAAACAGAAACAGGACAATCAAGATCCGCGACAGGCTGGAGAAACTGTTTTTTGGAGTCAGCTCTGGTACAGTTCAATCAGGAGAGACCAATGACGAGGTGAGATAGATTTATTGATTATGTTACAATCAGAATGTGCTTTGGCGAATAGACCCCGACGTGCAGTCATCTGCCAAGAGGGAGGAGGCCTTTCACACGACAAACATTTCCCCCCGGGGGTCTGGACCTGGTGGTGGAGTAAAGGCTGCAGAGCAGAAGGATGAGATTGCCAGCTGGTGGAGCATGGGGTGGGGTGGAGTTCGATCTGAAAGGAAGTCGGCAGCAGAGAGAGAATATTTAAATTCCCCACTTGAATGAGATTGGCTGTAAGAGCCGAACGCTGATTGGAAAAGGGGAGGACTTAAGTAAAAGAGGAGGGAAG
>JAVQJG010038124.1:0-14778 GCA_036024015.1 Craterocephalus amniculus
AACTTTTATCAATTTTATTTTTCAAAGTAACGGAAAAATTACTTTTCTGAGTAATTAGTTATTTTTATGATGCTGTAATTCCGTTACTAACGCAGTTACTTTTAGGCAGAAGTAACGAGTAACTGTAATTAATTACTTTTTTAAAGTTGTGTGCCCAACACTGGTTATAAGTCATGTGACTCTCACTCTATTTCCATGTTCAACCTTACTGACTTCTACATGGTAAAGTTCTTTTGCCTGCTTGTCTGACCCTTGTTTTTCGTTGGGCTTGTCTAAAAAGCATAACTTGAAGTGTTCATATGTGATCTTGGCTGTTTACGTCCCACATCTTTTGCTAGAACACCAATCACTTGTGAGTTCATCCACTCTGTTACTGTAACACTCAAGACTGTTTCTTACTGATCTTTTCTGTTATTCTTTGCCATTTTGCATAATCTCTCCAATTTCACATATGAGTGACTATTTCAAAGAAACATATTTCCAAGTCTCAGTAAATCTGACTTCAAATTACCTGCTCTGTGTGTCACAATGCCTGCTTTTGAACAGCAATTTTACACTGTTGGCAGTGCCACTTTCATCAGAGCCTCATTAATAAACTTGAAAGAGGAATTTTTGAAATGTGAGATCAAAAAGCCAATTAGAATCTTTACCTAAAATTTCACAAGATTAAATACCTCTTGCAACACCAAACTTGTTAACAAATAAAATATACACACTCTCAAATTTCTTTGAAGAATAGACTTTTACCAAAAAACAAGTTGTGACCTTTTTTCCGGCAAGAGAGTTCCATAGAAGAAACCGATGGTTATTAAACCGTTTCACTTGTAATCACAGAAGAAAATAGCCTTTGCAGTATAATTAGGTTCGAATTGTTGCTTCTTTTGTTGAAATAACTAAGGTTTCCACAGTGTAGACCTTTATCAAAAGGAAATTACTGGTCATTTGATTACTTTATTGCAGGACACAAGGCCTACTTCCTATTGCAGGTAGTTAATGTGCCCCTGTGAAACTTGTTTTTCCAAGTTTTCATTAGGATTCCAACATTCTCCACTTTTAGAATCACAGCATGCATACAGTTAGTAGTGTATGCGTTCATTATGAGTCTTGTAGTCTTTTTATGCTCTGTTGCTTCATTGTGTCTGTTCCTAGAGTTTGAGTAGCACACTTTGACAGACATCATAAAACCATGTTCAGCAATTTATATGCAAAGCAAAAAGGAGAAACCATCAACTGGAATGATACACAATGGGACAGGAAGAAATCTAATTGAAGGAAGGTTGCTGGTTGTGGATGTGTGAGGTAGCTTTGATAACAAGAATAAGTGTGTGTGCATTTGCATGTATCCACACACAAGTGCAGTGTGTGTGCAAAGTTGGAAGGTAGAGCTGGTATTTTGAAAAATCTATTCATTAAAGGTGAGTGAAGGCCTTGCAATCCCACTGTCAAAACAAAATTGTTAATATTATGAGTGCATTTGAATATGCACACGCATTAATATGTGTAACTATATATGCATTTAAGAATGAAAGGGATTTCAGTTATGCTCAAACATTAAAGTGCCTTACTGTAGGACTGCATCCAGTTTTTATGGCTGATCCTGTTCAGTAAATAGTGTCGCACCTTCATAAGAATTTCCATAAACTATTTACTGAATCTTTCTCTGCATGTTTATAAATATGTTTTGATCCCTGCAGTTACAATTTATCCTTATTACGTAATACAAGACGTAACATCCTAGATAGATTAAAATACCTGTTCTAGGTGGGAATTGGATGTTTGTGCTGAGGATACACAAAATGGAAATGGTAGCAAATGTGGATGAGACAGACACAGATAGCTGTAAAAGCTGGTGTAAGCCAGCCTAAACAGGAGTCGGCCATTTTCTGTGTTGCACCATCTTGCAGCACCATTACAGTTGCGGTGGTGAGTACCAATTATCTCATATTAAACACAGACTGAGTCACAGCTTCTTCCCCAGAGCTGTGAAATCCATCACCCCATGTTTTTGGGATTTTTGTGTTATCTGGTCAGAACATCACCCTAATAAGAGCAAATAAAAATTTCACAATATATCCCAAATTAGTCATTTACTTGGTGGCACTATTTACTCTCAGTAACACGCACCCCTTTTTTCTTTGTCCATCAGCATTATTTAGCATAACAGATGTTTATAATATATATATAATCATAACAGATGCCACTTTAAGCTAGATGACAACACTGAATCATAGATTTAGTGTTTGATAATTTTCACCAAAATTACATGCTGCTGTTGGGATTAAAATTGTGTTTCCTCTCCCACAACAGCAATGCATTTCTCTTGTGCTCTCTGTATGTCAGGTGTTTCACCCCAGTGCGAACACACCCCCATAGGTGGACAAACAGCGACAACCACTGCCCCCTCCATGTCAGACACCGCCAATTATAATGACGTTAAAATCCATCTTCTTTGCATTCACTTTTTGCAGAAACCTTTCCAATGCTGTTCAAATAGCCAGGAACTGTGCAAGTCCTTACACATTTCTTTTGCATTGTTAATAGAATATATAACAATAATATAATTGTCATCTCCTCTGTTCTTGCATACACAGAAATGCAACCTCATCAGTGGTAGAGAGTCTTCTGGCATTTGCCAAGATTTGTCTTAAAGCATATAATGTTCTATTTGTCTTTTTCATTTATGTAACAAACTTAACAGAGTGCCACTTGCGTAATTGATTAATCTGACTCTTAAAATATGTACATATTTGTGTTGGCAGGGTAAACAATAGATTCAGTGTTTAACATTTAATTGTAATGTTAATAGCTGCAGCTGGGTGAAAACAGTGCTTACTGATGTCCCTTGCCAAAAAAAAGACACTTTGTCAGACTGAACAATGACGTTGATGGGAAATGTAGATTCTGTGTGATTACTAGGGTAACCATTCAACACAAGCACATTTTTTCAACCTATTCAGAGATCAAACAAATTCCATTCAAACCACACGTCATCAAAGATGATTAAAATGATTTTTTTCCCTGTCCAGAACCAGTGAGGGGCAGCGGCTTGATTACATGACCAATCAAGCATCCAACCCTAGATTTGACAGTTATAATTTTTCTTTTAGAAGTCTCTGTAATTGTAGCTGAACTTAAAGAAGGAAAGTGACGGTGTTTTCTTCTTTCCTATACCACTGACCATTCTATTTCTGTTTTTTTCTTCTGTTTTATCCTAAACAACAGCATAACTACAGGTATTTTGTCAGGGCGTGAAAATGAAGGTATTTGTATTAATGTATGGTTTAGTTCAATGACCTTTCTTCAGCTCTAATCAATCTTAAATGATAGGGATGTATGTAGACTCAAGGGCACAAAAAAACTCCTAGGATTCTGCCCTACACAGCTACTGTCACACTGCAACCTACTAGATTATCGTTAGTTGTTCATTGCCAATTTGTTATTTTGTTTTTCTATAATATTGCTAAGAGATGGCACCATTACAATAGCAGAAAATCTGTCTTGTTAGGCTCAATGCTAGTGAGCAGAGCATATTGGTTTGACAACTTCATGTCTTATAACAGTATTCAAAGGCAGAATTTAGATTTTAGAAAAAATTTGAGTTTACTTATTGGCTCCACTCTGTTGCTTTCATTGGTTAAAATGATTCCATACCGAAAAATCTTGGATTGCCTGGCACTTTTCAGAAAGTTTTCAATAATAAAATCCAGAAAGTTTCTTTGACTTTTCGTCTACTAGCACCATTCCCTTCTTACGTATGCTGTCCTAAATTCCCTATTAACTATAATGTCACTGTTCTAGTCCAATGGCCTTTCTGCTGTCTTTCTCACTCATCCAATCAGTCTGTCATCCTCACCTCTGCTGTTTCCATGGATCAAACATCCCATCCCCTCCATAACTCCACCTTCCCCAGTTGTCCAAGATCGATCCTCAATAATGTTCCTCCAAGCCCACCACCAGCATCCAAACTAAGAGCCTTTCCTTTTATTCTTCATGACATGTTCAGCCTTAATGCAGCATCGGAGTCTTGACTGCCAAACCTCATTTGACTTATTGTATACTGATACATTTACTATAACTTTCATTTGATCTCTTCATATCGAACTGTGCCAAGCCATGTCAATGTCATATCAGTTTTCTGTGTAAGCATTAGATGATTTGTAGCAAAAATCCAATATCATTACATTAACGACATTGACATATTTCATAAAACAAAACTGATGAATGTATGAAAGTAACTTAACCTCTACTCATAAAGAAGTAATATAAAGGTGGTGAATAGCATCATTTTCAGCATATATAATGGCATGGACTGTGTCAAAATTTTAATAATAAAACCAGATTTTTTGACAAGTACACCATCATATAAAAGAAAACTGAAACATAACAGAGATAATTTGGTTTTCAACTTTTTTTTTAAAACTCCCATGACGTTCATACTGTATAAGGAAAAGTATCTTTTTTCCCCCCTTTGATAAGGTCTAATCAAACACATTAGCACAAAAACATTTTATCAACACTGAAAGAAAGAGAGAGTGAGAGGTCATCTAATAGCAGAACACAAAATAGGGCAAGAAAGTGAGAAACAGAACTAGGCAAAAAAACCCCAGTGAGGAGTAAAGTAAAAAAGGCTCTGGACAGTGGCTTAAAAGCTCTCATACATCATCTCATTACCTCTGTGTGCACATGTGTGTGCTTTCACATTTCTCTCTGTGCCTTTTTACATTTGTTTCTGTGTGTTGTATTATATTTGCATTGATGTGTGTGCTTGTGCATCTCATGCATGAGTGGTCCCATGACAGATGCTATTATTTGCATGTAAATGTTTCCCCTGCTGAATTTACAGCTGCCATCCATCACTGAGGTTTTGTACAGTCCCCAGCCTTACCAATACTGGCCTAAATGTGTGTTGTTACAGTACACTGAATAAAAGGAGTTTACACACCAGACGACAGCGAGGGAGATGAGCAGTGCCAGAGTCTTAGATCGTCCCTGCTGTGCCATCATGGGACAGAAAAGGATACTATGGATAGTGAGACATCTGAGTCAAGAACAGTTTTCAAAGATGTAATACAGAACAACTGAGTGTGCACAACAAATATTTGCAATTATTTGATGTTCCATTATGAATTAAACAGTATATGTGGTTTGAATTTGGAGAACTGATCATGTCTTTTTAAATAGAGATGTCACATTAACTGCCTTACAGTCACCTCCTCGAACAAGAACACAGACCCAATAGACCTGACCAGGGCCAGAAGGGTGGCCCCCATAAAATCCTCCAGCATTCTGTGTGGAACCATTTTGTGGTCCTGCCATTATTATGGTCGCAAGTCCTTCTTACCTCATATCTGTTACTGCCTGACAATATGGACAGCAACAGGATATCTGGACTGAAAATGATAGACTGTTGACAGTTATTGTTAAAGGTGCATCTCCGTTATCAATGATTAATAATAAGCTTTTCTGGCTTTACGTACTGTAGGGCTTCCTTATATGCTATTAAACTTTCTTTCCAGATTAAGTGTGACTCTTGTAGACTGCATGAACAGCATTTCCTTTTCAATTGCCATGATGTCTGTTTCAGTGCTCAGAACTGGGAGTTAAACCAAAGGGCCCAAGTTTTATGATTGGTTGTCTTCTTTTTAGGAAGAGTACAAGTTGTACGCTTCAAAGCTGTCATTTTCTCAAAAAGATGAATAACCTTAATTTTGGTAACAGCACTATATCTGACAAACATCTACTATAGTGTTACACCCTCTCAGCCATTGTGCAGTTGAGTAAAGTAAACTCAAACATGATCAGGAAATGATCAGACAGAACAGGATTATGTTTTGAAAAATTATTAATTCTTCACTGTTGGTGCCATAAATAAGAACCAGATGAAGAGTATGATTGTGAGAATGGGTAGGTCTGTGGACATTTCATGAAAAGCCAGTTGAATGTAATATAGAATTAAATGCAATATTCAAACTGTCATTTTCATTGTCAGCGGGAATATTACAGTTCCCAAGTACAATGACTATCTGTGTTCAGCACTAAGTCTGATAAGAGATCTGAAAATTGAGACAGAAACACAGGTTAGTGAGATTTAGATAAATGAAAGAGATAAGAGTGGCATTTTAAAATTATTCAGTTTGAAACCTGATTTAATAAGTTTGTTTTTTCAGTCTCTTAAACACTGATTTCAAGAGACTGAAATGTCCAAAAGATGAAAAACTAGAGATTATACACCAAAGTTCGTCTCCATCTGGATATGGCCAAGACACTATTTCTAAATCTATTAAATGCTGTGATTAAAAAAAAAATCTTAGCAGAATAAGCTTTTTTAAAAAAGAAATTTTTGTAATACTAAACACAGCTGGCAGGTTTAAGTATGTTTTAGTTTTAGTTCTACTATTAATTTTATATTAATGATTTTAGGAAAGTGCTCTAAAATAGATAAATTGTTGGGGAAAATTGTAGTTAGAATAAGAACAGGAGAGATCTGAATTTGAGGCTGTTTTTTGTTTTTGTTTTGTTTTTTTGTTGTTTTTTAACTAAAATGATAACATAATGCTTTAATTTGCATTTTTCACATAATTTACTATAAACAAAAAAGAGCATAACGGATAATTAAACAAATTTCTGCATTATAAACCTTGACATTTAAAGGAAAGTCACTAAACTAAAATATTTTATTCTACAGACTTAAGCTTCAAACACAAAACTTTATTATATACTGTTTAATGTCAGTATTTTTAATTCAGTCTAATATGAGACACAATTTACTTTCTTTTTGTGATTTGCGGCCAGTGTTTTGATTGAAATGCCTTATTTTGAAATATATGATGGTGGCTATTTTTAATTTAGAAAGGATAGTTTACTATTTAACCAAAATGCATTCTGTAAACTTTAAAAAAGTTAAGAAAAGTTTCTTCGTTCTTACTGGAGATATTAGCAACTCAGTAAAATTGAAGTATTTCTAGGCAAATTGCTGCATCAGTGATTGAGCCCTGTTATCCTTAATTAAGCACAGTTATTTAAGTGGGAAAGTGTGCTTCTGTCATGAATTTTTTATGTAACATTTGTTCAAATTTCAATGATTACATTAATCATCACTTTTCCCTGTTTTAGTGTTTTAAGACAATGTGTTGCATTGTGTTGCTATAGATATTCTAATCTTTGTTGGTGGTGCAGGCTGCCCAAAGAGTATTGAAAAAGTAGCTTCAGCGCAACAGAAAAAAACTGTTATGATGCATACCCAACTCACTTCCATCGTCTTTTACACAAACATTTTACACACAGTTGAGTCATAAAGTTCCTACTGCTTCCAGAGCTTACTGCTGCTTTTGGTTTGAATGTGTAATCAAGTAGGTTTCTTCACTCATCACCTGTTATGCATGGGTAACATCATGATGTTGAGCTGTGTATGAATGCTCACAACCCAAGTTAACATCTTTCAAACTGATCCAACAAATTATATTTTTATGTCAAATTTACCAAAATATATTGGTTTTTAGACTTTATTGAGTACTGTATAGAGTATGAAGTCTTGAAATACCCTGAGGAGTCACATCAAAGTTCTTACAGTTTGCGTGAAATATAAAGATGTTATGGTTTCTTCAGTAGAAAAAAAATGTATGTTGCGAACTTGCATGGAGATTTGTGTCATTTTGTTGATTTCTTCAAAGTTATGATATAACATTATTATCACTCTGGTATGTGGACATTTTCATCCATAATGTTGTTTATCATATGTGAAAAATTTACAGTATAGAACAGAGACAAACTGCATAATCACTCAAGGAGAAAAGTCATGTGACACACAATGCATTGTGCTTTACACAATATATGTACATGTATAAAGCACCAAAATGATTAAAACTAGATCAGACTGAAGAACTGGCTCTTTCTCTGAGTACACTTGCAAAACAAACATACAGACAAAAGAAAAACCCACATAACTTCCTAAGAAAAAGGATAAATATGTGCACAGGACATGACTAGCAAACCAAATATAAGCATCTTTTTAGCATCTGTGCTTATTCTTGATATGGTAGTAGGTCTGTCAATGTACATCTGTCAGTGCTACTTAGCTGCTCTCTGCAAGGGCCACAAAAAGGGGAAAATATGTCACTATAATTTGTTCAAGTATGAATTCTATGTATAAAGCTTGGAACAGATCACAAAATTTAACTCCACATTATAAGCCTTTTGGTCATGGCTGCGGGTTTTCACCATTGCAGAAAGTCTGTGCTTTTTTTTTAGAAAATGAAGCAGATCAACTTGGAAAGTCGCCACAATTTGTTAGAATTCAATTCTCCTTTCTCCTGATTAAGCTTCACCTAGCTGCCAGAAGTCAGGGTAATTTTTGAGGTTTGATTTTGTGGTGCAAATTTGAATGTAAGTGCTCTACATCAGTAGCCTGAATGCAATTTGCCTCTGCACTCTAGCCTGAATAAATGAGTTGATAAAAAAACCTTTTATGAATATTTTAAAAAGCAGCTATGCCTTATAAATCTGGTTCACAACTCATCGCATGTCTTTGGTAGCATCTATTGGATTTACGTGATTGTAAAAGTGTTAATACGAGCCTGTTTAGTTGTTGTTTTTTTGTGTAGGCCTTTTCCCAACATTTCCTCCAGAAAGGCATTTACTTGCTCTGTTTTCAACACATGCATACACACACATACACACACTCACATAGGGGAAACAGTGATATAATATGATGTGGCATGTTTGAGTGGAGCTCAAAGACAGAGTGAGTGAAGCGAGGAATGTCTTTAATGTAACACCTACTCATCTACATCAAAAACAAGTAAAAGACAACACCTCTTCAGACAAGCGTGCACACTGACTCACACCCTTTCCTGCACATACAGACACACACTCACTGAAAAAAAGAATGAAAAGGCTCCTCTGCTTAAGTAACGTACTCCTGTTCTCATAAGCTGACACCAAATATTTTTTAAAACAGACATGGAGGCAATGCAGACATAAAGATTTGAATACATTCTCATATATAACCTTTCAGCAACAGCGGAAAGATGAGTCACAGCAGCAGCAGCAGCAAATGATAGAAAATAAATGTGTTGGACCTCGGCAGGACATGCCAACACAAAATTTTACCACGTACAAATTCTAAACTAATTAAAACCCCAATTGCTCTGCAATATCTCTGTGCACTTTCTGCCACAAACACAATTATCCATAAGCTTCTTCTCAAATGTCAATTACTGCCTCAGACAATGGGAAAATCTTATTACTAATTATCTGGCATTATACTTGTTCTGTCAAGTTACTCCCCACCGAGTGAGGATGATTACTGAGACAGTGTTATGACTGATGAGAGGCACTCTGGGTCAAATGAGCTGTTGTGCAGAGTGAATGGAGGTGCTGCTATCAGAGTCAATAAGATGACTTTGGCTATCAAGACAGTCCCTGTGATAAAAAAGGGTTGCTAGGCAATCTTTTCTTCTCCTCTTGCTCCATTTGCACTGGATGTGGTATGCGTCTGTATTTGTGCTGAACCCATTTTGTGTTTGATTTAGTCCTTGCGTCAGATGACCCAACAACTAAATCACGAAGGCGCATGCTGCACCGGCAAAAAAAATGTCAGTAGTTTTCACTTTGTCTGAAAAGTGCAGCTGTACGGCGTGTCATTCCCCACATTGCCTGTCTCTCTAAACTGACGCTGTACAACAGAATCTTAGTCTATAAAAACAACCCCTCATGAAAATCAACCTGTCAAGGTTCCTTTTTGGCAAGAGGAATATAAAGTGAAGAGGCCAGAAAACTGCTGCCTGAATGTGCTGCTCTTTTCTGCCTTCATCTTCCTACTACACAGATTCACTGTTTATGTTCAGTCTTACCACAGATATATTTTGGCTGCAGTCGATAGTTGTATGTAGTTCAACTATTATTTTAAGTAGTGAACATTTAGCATCACATATTCTATAAACATCTTCTGGAGTGAAATCTAACAGATGTCTTTTGGCCAGAGTTTCTGCTATTAAAAATAATTATGAGTTACCTATAAATGAAGCTGAAATACTTAATAAGTTGCAAAGAAGTTCAGGGGAATGCGTCTGCTTTGGTTGTTTGGTTATCAAACCCTCGACTCATTTTATAGATGGCCACTGCATGTTTGGATTTCAGATGCTTGATATATAAAGACCCGTGTCAATGCAAACACAAAGCTTTACAGTCGGGCTGATCTGAGACTATTCAACATATTTGTGCAGAACTTTGCTCTTTCGACTCTCTTGATCAGCTGTCTCATGCAGACCTTCTGCCAGCTCAAAGTCAGGTGGTTAGCTCAACTGGAAACTCCAAATTGCCCAGAGGTGTCAGTGTTAGTGTGAATGGCTGTCTTTCTATATTGTCACGGGCAGCCATTGATTGGCCTCGGTCTTATCTAATATGAGCGTGTCAGACGCCAGATGCCCGGAAACTGAGAGAAAGGAGATTCATTAGAGCGGCATCTACACTGTGAAGGATAATGAAAGATACCCCTCGGTTGTGACAGAACTATTTTTGTTTTTGCTTCTGTCTGTAATTTAAATGAACTAAAGCCTGCAGGATGCACAGCACGCAGTGTCTTAGTGGAAGTAATTCTTCCTAAAACTCCTGTGTATATTAGTAGTTAGCAACCTCCCGTGCCCAAACATTTGTAACAGAGTAGCCATGTAATCAAGTTGTATATATATCCTGTCAAAATTCTCTCCTTGATGTATTTTTATGCTGTTAAATTCTAGTTATGTTACCTAGTGACAAGATAGAAAAAAAACTGCAGAGGGCATGTTCAGGGAGTAACATGGGCCATTTGACCTTTAGCTGATTGAACAATCGAGAATGGAGCAGTCTTTGCTGAAGTGTTATGGTTGTTTGGCATTTTCAAATTTCTAGAAATATTTTTTACCAGTACTGAATGGACAAAGGAAAAGCTTAACTTTTCAGATAATCTATGTTCCTGTGGACTGGCCCTGAGAACACTTCAGGAAGTGTTTTCACAGTGTAATGATAATAGAAATGCTTTGAAAACTTTAAAGTGAGACTAAAGCTGGGGACACACCATGAGGCTTTTACAATCTTTACCAATTTTTTAAAAGACTAAGAGCACACACCGTCCTTGGAAGATGGTTTTATGACAACTAAAGACAGCATATCACACATTTAACAACCACCGCCAGATCAGGGATCACAGACTACACCACCAACTGACTGCATCAAACTCTGGACAGCAGGCTGCTTGCTGCTGCTTTTACCTTTACAGCTATTTGCTCAGATAAATCCACAAAAAGAAAACTATGGATGTGAATCAAGTCATAGAGGCATCAACATTTGAAGTGTGGACTTTTCACACAGGAAAAGGAGATGGCAATGAATAAGTATAAATTATTATTATTATCTTCGCCAGCTGACTCTATTTCCTGTGTCCCAGCTCCTGTTTATCAGTGGTTGTTGGTAACATTCGAGCTGAGTCTAAACCACACACACTACCATATTTACCTTGGAAAAATTCAGATATGTTTGAAATACTGCAACCACAGTCGTGGGTGATCTATTCACCTTGCACACTTGCGAATCAAAGTTTGAAGCTCATACTAACCTTCTGCACCAACTCGTCAAGCCAACCAGTCCCAGCTAGTGTTGACTACATACAACTGGAAATTGTAGGTGAATGCCTTAAACGGTGTTTGGTGTGTCCCCAGCTTAACAAACATGAGCAAAAACATGTGCAACTGATATTGTACGGTTAGTAGTAAAATTAAGTTGTAGTCTTGCCAAAACAAATCAACATTAAAAGACGAATACATTTGAAATTAAATTAATTAATTGATTAACCATTCTCTCCTTTGAGCACAAACATTCAGTTTAGACTCTAGATATTTGAATTGTTTGTTACCACAATGGATCCTGTACAAAGTGTATTACTTAGATCTCTTATATAAGTAGTTGCAGATGGAAAAAACTGTTTCCAGCGAGTTAACACTATACACACATGGCTACCTTTTAGTAAGGCACGTCATCATGGACCACATCGGGTATAATATTCTAATTTTGGTGTCTGATTGTCTTACAGTGACAATAAAAATTATTTGGATTTGATTTGATAAGCAATAAAAATAAAATCAGATCTAATCCAAATGAAATGCAATGACAAAAACCATGTGTGCATGCAACATTTTGGACAGGATTGACTGTATGGATTTGACAGCTTTATTAAAGTAGACATATCATTCTTTTAAATCCTTGCTTTTAACATGTGAATCATTAATTTATGGTTTATATAAAGTAAAACTGCAATCATTTGGTCTGAAATCGTTTTAGTATAGTTCCACACACCCCTTCTTAACCCATGTTCTGAGGTGCGTCTGTAGAGCAACTCATTTTGGTGCAGTCTCTTTAAATCAGAACGAGACATTTCACGCCCGCCCCTTTTCAGGTCAAAGAGCATCCTACTTGGTTCCACTCCACGCCCTTCCGGCATTGTTGTAGTTTTCTAGCAGTGATACGATTATCTACTGGCAGAGAACATTTTTTTAAAATGTCAACAACAGAAAATTGATGCAAGATAAATAAAAGAAACAACAGCTCCACAGCAGAGTTATCTTTTCCTCACTCCCCCTCTGTTCCTCCCTCTCTGATGAGATCCCCATACACTTCCATGTATTTTCCATCATCTGATGTAGCCACTATCAGCCGTTGTCTTTTCCTCCAAAGTTGCCCTGCACCATCTCAGCGATCTAATAACCATCTAATAATCAGCCCAACACTCTCACGATTTTTATTCTAGGTTGTCCACACTTGTTTTCTTCCACACTTACCAATATATGAATGAAGTTAACAAGAAATCAACATAGTAAAAGAGTCAGCTAGTGGGAGCATCAAGAACATCCCTGAATGCAGTTAGATCATGTGTTCCCCTCAACAAAATCAGCAAAAACAAAGCCAAATAATTTCAGAATATTTTACATCCTCAGAGAGGCAGCTAAAAGATAGCATACCGAGCTAACAGGAACAGAGGCTGTGCTCATGCTATAAAAACAACCACCAGAACATCATTTAAACACACAAAAAAGATGAGCTTAACGCTTTCCTGTGTCCGTCGTTTCCATTGAGAGAAGGAACCGAGCCCTCATTAAGATGTAGTCTTTCAGCAAAACCTCTTGATACTGGCGGAGATTGCTGGAGCATTTGTCCATAGAGCTTTGCACAAACAAGGAGGCTTTTCCCCACTGATCCAGGTACATTTCCAAGAAAAAAAAAATTTAACATGCCATTTCGCAGAGGCTTTGATGCCGGGGGGCGATGTAAGGGAATGTGTGGGTTAATATACCCAACAACCAGACATTTTGATTTGTCTGTTTGCAACTTCGGCATGACTAAACCTGGACTACGAAATTGAAGCGAGGGGAAAAAATGGCGGATCATGAAACTGTTTATCCGGAAGTCCATGACCATATTTAGCAGACCAGCAGCAAATACAGTGACGTAATAGACATAACAACGTAATAGCAAATGGAGAAAATTAAACAGACTGAAAAATAAAACCAAAAAAGATATATACGCAGCACTGGGAGTGAATAAATTACATTTTTCTGCACTCCTGAATCCTCAAAGAACACAAAAACACGTATTTAAGGGCTTAAAAAGTGGATTTTGCATGATATATCCCCTTTAAATTGTACAGATATGTCCCAAGCACAAAAAATCTCTCCTGTTGCTCTTCTATAAAAAAGCTCCTCATTCTTAAAGCTGTCCTATCAGTTTGAGATACAGGACTGACAAACATACAGGAAAGGCCCGGTTTGATGAACCAGCTTACAGCTAACTAGCTTGTCGGACTTGCTTACCATGCTAACTCAGCCTCCCAGGTATGTTCTATATATGGTATTATGTAGCTAAACTGTTAATGTGTGTACTTTAGCATAGCAGACAGCTATCCAGGCTTGTAAGCGCCATTTTTGAGATTATCAGTTTAGTCCTTGAAAGAGTTTGGGTCCAGAGAAATTATAGCTGTTTAACCTAAGTTAGATTTTTCAGTTTGCCTTCAGGGCTTCCGTACTTTGAGAGAGAGGAAGTATGTGGTAATATGTGACGTGCTGTGTAAGAAATAAACGAGCGGACGGTGGAGCTACACGGTTGTTTGGTTGTTTTACCGTTGGTAAAGCCAGACAACCGACTCAACGAGTAAGACAGTCTCCGTTGTCGTCCGTGTATATATGAGTGGTTAAAAATGAAAAAATACGAAGAAAACTAGATAACCAGTACAAGGCTATTGTGAGTGTAATTGTGCGGTTTAATTGCTGTTATCGCATTGTCAGAGAGAATTCTAATTCCAACTGCCATGTATTATTTTCATATATTTGATTTGATTTGATTGCTGTTTATTTCAAGCAGACAAAACAAATACGTTCAGTGCATACATTTTGATCTTCTTTTAGAAACGATAATGGAAGAAAATGAAAAAAGAAATTTGTAAGAAAAAAAGAAAAGGAAGAAAAGAAAATAGATACAGATTGTCTCTCGAAAAAGAGCACAATGAAGTAACCACTTATATATTCCTCCCCCTTTTACTAATTGAAATCTTTTCTACTTAAACATTGTACCACATCATATTTATCTTTGGGAAATCTGAAGTGTTATATACACATAACCCTACCCATTTATACATACTTACATACAGGTCTGTCTCAGAAAATTAGAATATTGTGATAAAGTTCTTTATTTCCTGTAATGCAATTAAAAAACATGAAATGTCATACATTGTGTATTCATTACAAATCAACTGAA
>JAVQJG010038165.1:0-37445 GCA_036024015.1 Craterocephalus amniculus
TGAGAAGAATGGATCATAGAAATGACTCAGTCAGGTTTTCGATGGTGGGATGATAATACTGCCTCAACAATGACAGACTTTGAGAAACACAAGGAGAAAAAAAAAGAATAACATAAAAAAGGAGGGGGAGGGCGTGGGAGACTCACAGCGGGAGCGGATGTAGCACTGATGACAGTTAAGGAGGCCATTTCTGATCCGGACGTCCGTCCCTGTGGTTGTGTCGCCTAACTGTCCCTTACACACTCCACACTGAGGAGAGGCACAGGAAGAAGAAAAAAAAGAAAAAGACGATGTTATTATACTTGTATTAGAAAAGTGAATCTGATGAATCTAAATAAAAAACAAAAAACATTTCAAGTTTCTGACTTCTAAGTCTTATGCGGCTTGGAACCGTTTGAGCATGCAAGTCATGGTTCATAAAATTTGATACTATTTTGCTGCATGGACGCTTCACATCTGTGAGGATTACCACATTTCTAAGTGGATCATACATACAAATATTCATTGACATTTCCATTGACATTTCTAGCACAGTTATGACCACAAGCATCAGGTAGATATCTAAAATGGAGCGATCAAAGATGTTCTGTTTCAGGATTATAATTAAACAGAAGGACCATTTGTTTGTGTTTCGCTGTTTAAATGCAGAGTAAAGCAGAGAAGAGATAAAGAGGTAAAGTTATGGTTTTCAAAGTGATGACCAATTGTTAGATCACTGCAAGTGCAAGAAATACTTTTCAACATGGTTTAGCTCTGTTCCTAAACAAATATATAGAAATACTGGGGTCAAGTTAAAATACAAATATAACACACCTGGCCTGCATCTGAAGACAGTGATAATAGTACTGTAGAAGCTATGCCTTTCATAAAAGCTAAACCATATTTCTGTACACAGTTTCAGAGACACAGGAATAAAATGATTTAATCCAATTTTCATATCTATGTACTAAAACGTTCAGAAGTAGCAAGGGGAGTTTTTTGTTGCTCCAATATTACTGGTGTGGGGTTATTGGAATAAAATGTCATTATTCTAAAGAAAGGAAACATATCAGCTGTTCTCCATCACCACATTGGGGCTGAGACATTTTACATCTTAAATATACAAAATACAATTTTAACTATAAATTAAATAATGAATGCACCCAATAAAGTGTATTTCGTAGCTGTTTCCATGGATTAATGAACGGCTGCCGAGGTCCTGATAGGAGTTCCTTTAGCATCCACAATCATTGCAAAGGCCAGAGTAGCCAGATATGTTCGTTTTAAGCAGCCTGGAGTCAGTACACATACTGAGGAGTATTTTAGGTTGTGTATTTAAAAATAACAACAACCTTTTCTGCAGTTCGACATCATAACTCATACGTAAGAGATGCGGTCTTTGCATCTTATTTTCAACTATGGAGATATTTGACAAAGAGGAATGCATCAAGCTTGAGACATACAGGAGATATTCCCAGTGTGTTTCATAACAAAACTGCTGTTGGTTATACATTTTCATGGGATTTTTTGTTGATGAGGAAATAAACATCTTCAGTCTCTCCAACACTGACGGGCACACAGCGTGTCCGCTTTTAGAGGACGGCTCGTCTCTTTACAAACCTTAAAGCACTGGATGTGGAAGTAGAGACTGAGGGTCTCGATGATCATGGCAGCTCCTTTTCCCAGTGGCTGACCACAGCTGGAGCACAGCTTCTTCCCGCTGACAGACCTACGGGAGGAGGACACAACACAGAAAGATGCAGATGTACTTTAAACTGATGATCAGGGACTATGTCTCTGCTCTCTCCGAACCTCATGTGTGTACTTAAGCAACACCCATTCTTTATTATTGTTTTCCCCACTGCTTGTCCCGTTTATTTTGCTCACATTGAATTCAGATTATTTTCGTTATAAAACACAAAGAGCTCCGTTTTTTTCACATTTTAAAAAATAATCCCAAGCCTGTCCTTCACTCCACCTTCCATTTCATTCTATTGAAATTCCAGGCAGGCGTTGGTCCCTGCTGCAGTGGAACATGTGAGGAGACGGGCGGAGAGATGTGGGCAGCAAAACAGAAAAATGACACTGCAGAAATGAGCGGCACCCTTCCTTCCCTCCCTCGCTTCGGGCTCTTTGTCATGCGGTACCTGTTGGGTGCTGGAGGCAGTGTGTCTGGTGCTGATGGACATGATGTGGGGGGCTTTGATGAAGCGCGGCCCATGTTATTATCAGTGGGGCCGCTCCTGGAAATGGAGAGCAACATGCAGCATGATGATGGGTCACAGATACAGGCACGTTATTGGCTGCTAGAGTCAAACACAGACCAATCCGAACAAGCAACATTTAGATTGGTTCAAGGGCGTTTTGGCAGATCCAGTCGGACTTCATCCTTTAAAATAGTGTTAGAAAAGACTAAATAATTCCAATGACAATGCTGAGAGCACATTCTTCTGATGTGCAGCGTTATTTCATGTGAAACCAGGCTGTATGACATTCCTGGCAAAAGATGCCACCTTCTGGCCAAATGTTTCACTGCCCATATTACAAAGACCTGTTCAAAGAAAACTTTTAGCAATTATTTTGTCCATTTTAAATGCAAAAGGAAGCATCTAAAAAGACAAAGTAACTTAATGTCATGTTGTTTCAAAATAGACTGAGGATCTTTGCAGATAAAAGATTTGCAGAATAAATTTCTTAACAGAGAATGATCTTGCAGACGAAGTGACGACACGCTGAGGATCTCTGTTTTTCCTCACACACCTTCGCTCCCCTGCAGGCTTGCTGGGCCGGTTGCTGTCTGCTCTGGGCTCCTGCTGTGTCTTGACTGGAGTTGAAGATTTGGCTGGCGTTAGAGGAAGCTTCTGGCCATTGTGAAGGTCGTGACCATGTTTCTCTGCCTGACTGCTGCTCTGACTAATCAAGCTGATGATTGCAGGAAGAGAACAATGTTACCATTTGTCTGACATTAAATAACACAATAAGAGGAAGATATAAAACAATGAAATTTGTGAAAAGCTGAGCTGTTCACCAACCTCCTGCCTGTTTTCATGCTGTCGTCAGCAGTGCTGATGTCACTGGTTCTGTCATTTTCTCTTCGCTTCCACTCCACGCTCTCTGTGCTCGGTCTCTGCACCAGCAATAAAACGGCAAACTGTTAGTTAAGCTCATCAATAATAACCTGCTGAGGTAGTTAAGTTTCAACTATCATACTAACAAGTATTGTCTGTGTCCAAAACTGGGGTGGGAAAATGTTTTTGTTTTGATATGATAAGCTGCATTCACTGTTTTCGTGACACCAAACTGAGTCACGTAAAATTTATCACAAGATAATTTAACAGCAGGTCTTAACCATAACAACTTCAACCACTCTCAGGGAGTAGATCTTATAAGGCAAAACAAACTACACGTGTCAAGACTATTATCTTTCTTACTGTGCCGTCTTCATGGTTGCACCACTGTTCAGATAATATGATTTGCCACCTTTTACAGCGTGTTATTTTGTCTGGTCCAGAAAGACAGACATGCATATCTGAAGACGTCTGGATACTAATGCAGGTAAGTGCACCCTCTTCCAGATGAAAGATGTGTTCTTTTTGAGTCAGAGTTTAATTTCTGATAGTGCCAGATATTTAGGATGATCATCCTGCAGTGTGATTGATGCTACAACTTAGATTTTGTGCTCATCAATGTAATGCTGACAAAAAAAACAAAAAACACTCCTAACAATCATGACCAATTAAATAAAAGCCAAATAATTAAAATCCAAATTGAGGAATTTAAACAAAGGACAAAAAATAGGCTGAGTTGTGGCAGCAAGAGCTTTTACTGTATGACAATACCAAGAAAGAGACTGTATGGGGGTAAAAAAAAAACTGGAGGAGCTACTGGGTAAGAATCAAGCAGGTACACATTAATACATATAAAGTCGTATATAGAGGAGTAAGATCCCAATTTGTGTGTAGTAATTTGCCTGAGCAACTTAGAATTTCGTCCAGGTGAACCACGGTTTACAGGTGATTTACTGATTGTGTCGATAGCAGCAGGTAGAAATGCGAGGGTTTTGAGAGTTTTGTGGTTTGCAGCACGGCAAGTTTGGAGAGAAGAGAGAAAAAATGAATTTCAACCCAGTGAAAACAAATGTATTTGTGGATGAGGCAAATAAAAATCTGCCAATAAACCCTAAAACATAAAAAAACCAAAAAAAAAAACAGGTATCCCTGCAGAGCCTCAAAAACCGCTGGTTTATGAGGACAGGGATAATGATAGCTGCTGGCACAAATCAAATGGTCTGCAGACTCCGCCGACCTGGTAAATCACATTGTGTTTGCAAAGCCGATTTATTTGTAGCTACTCCCAGTGTTTTACAGGTTCCGGCAGAAATGGCCACATCGCATATTAATTCATTCAGCAAATGTGCTAAATGGAGTGCAGGTGTTATTTTGCAGGTTAAGTGGGTGCAATCCCCGGTGCACCCCGTTAGTAAAATGTTTTTGTGTATGCTGTCAAGCTTGCACACAATTAAACACATAAAAACCTTTAATAGATCCAACTCATACTGTAGAAAATAGCTGATGGTTGGATTCTGTGTTTCCCTCCCCAGTCGCATCATACCATCAGCATATCTTTGTATAGTGCATTCATAAAACATAATAAAGGTCTTAAGAAAGCTTCACCAAACATCAAGTACAACTGCTCCTCAGCCCCTCTCCTGTTCAGGTTTGGGGCAGTCAGTGTCTTAATGTGGTGAGACTGTAGTCAGTGTCTCATGCGCTTATTTTCTTGCACTTTTCTCCAGCTTATAGAAGTTCTATAAATCCAGCACACCTTGGCACTTTTGTTCAGGGCATCAGTTGTCACACATTTAGTCAGCCATCCACAGATTAGGTTAAGCCCCCAAACAAGCCAGAACAGCATTTTCTCGGATCCCTATGTCTGCCTCAAGAACTGGAATATGCTTTTGTTAAAACTCAAAAGTAAATTTTGTTGCTGCAGTATAAATAACATAACGATAATAAAGAAAAACTGTTGGCATGTTGGCAGAGTAGCACAGAGAGAGGAGGGGTTGAAATATTCAGAAATCACTAAGAATACTTTGTTGTGAGCTGATGACAGCACATGCGTAATATTGAAGGGCACTGTTTTTCAAATGGGGGTGCAAGTAACTCTAGGGGTACTTTGGGACACTCAAAGGGGTACTTCGGATCATAAAAATCATTAAAATATTTTCTGTAAAATGTCTGATAACCCTGTGATTTAAATGAAATCTTTCTGTAGGTTTACAGAGAAAACGGACTCTCAATATTCAGTTTTAATTCTGTGTTCACATGTTCTGCAGAAGCTGCAGGAGGAATTTACTCATGAATCATTGATAACATGTCTGTCCTTTTAAAATGTTTGAAATATGAAAATGTTTCTTTAGGTACAAATTTGAACAAATTGCGTATGTAAATACCCAGTAAATTTACTGGTTACTGGTGTTCCAAACCAGAAAGCACCGTACTGGTTAGAGGGTGCGTTGCTGGAAAAGTACTACCCAAGAGGTACGATGCTGAAAAACCTCTGACAACCACTGTTGAGGGGGGTAGAGAAACAATACCAGGGAAGGTGTCTGGAACCAATGAGCTACTCACAGACTGCTTCTCCAGCACTTCCTGCTTGCGTTCCCAGTCAGCCAGCGAACGGACGATAGAGCCCTGAGCCCCGGAGGCGGTGGAGGCGTCGCCTCGGCTCGGGGAGGGCAGGGCTGAGGAGCGGGGTGTCAGAGGCATCACAGTTTCCTCCAGTATCCTACGCTCCTGTAGGAAATGAGCCAGAAAGCACATATCTGTGTTACCTCGTGTAAGTAAAACTTATTATTAGACCTCTTTAAAAAGTTTGATTGATGGTCTGATCTGAAACAATGAACAATCTGAAATTCTGTTGTATTTCAAAGTATTTAAAGCACTCTCAAAGGTGCAGCGGGAACACACACACCTCCTCGTGATACTTCCTCTCCTCCTCCGCCACCTCCCTCTGCGCTTTTTCCCACTCCTCCTTCAGCTTCTCCTGCTCACGCTGGTACTTCTCCTGTTACCCGGGCAACAAAAACATGACACCGCAGAGCCTCAACAAAGAGGAAGACTAAGCCACCTGCAGGTGGAAATCTTAAAAGGGAAACATAGATCAGTCACAAAACTGACTTTAATTACAATTTCCCTCAAGTGACTAATACATTTTTTTCATTTCAATATATTCCTTTAATCTAGGATACTTTTAATCGGCTACTTCTGTTGTTGATAAAAATAACAGAATATCATACAGACAGAAAATTTAATTGACGTGTACTAAGGAAGGCAAATTTAGCTTTCTTTATCTGCTATTGGCCATCAACATTTGCTTAGATGTGATATTTCTTTCTTAGTTTCATAAGGCAAAGAATAAGAAAAGCAAGCAGTGCAGACAAAGACATTAGCCAAACATGCAGATGCTGTTCAGCACAGGGGGTTCCTACACAACAGCCATCTTAAACACCGATGTAAAAATGGCTTTTTCCTCTCTGCTGCGAAGCAAAGTGACAACAAATCCTCGCTTCCCCCTTCCCAAAAAACAAAATTAACAAAAACATTCCCACCAAAACAAAGAAACAAAAAACAAGAAAAGAAAAAAAAGGCATCTTTGCGTATAAGAACCCCCCACATGAAGACACATTTTAAAGATTAAAGAATGACAGACAACATGTAAACGGATTACAGAGCAAGACTGAAACAGAGAGAAGCACAGACAAAAAAACGGGGAGAGGGTGGTGTCAGGTAATGAGCACATTGTTGCACCAGACATTCATCCATTTGAGCGCATCTCATCTCAAACAGTCCTGAAACAAACTGCAAAAGAAGTGGCGTCTGCTCTCTGCAGCGTTTCACGTTTCATTTAAGCTATTCAGACAGATGGGAACAGTCGGTCAAAGACAACACTGCAGCGGGAGAGAGAGGTGGGCTTCGGCCAGCAGCGGTAACAGCAGCAACCTTAGACTAAGTCCCCGCCCTGAGTATGCACACCAGATGGAGAGGAGAATGTTCTTCCATTGCACAAAACTGCCATCTAGTGGTTGACGTGTGCATAGGAGTCGGACTGGGCCTTCAGGTGCAATGAAGAAATAAAATATGTATGGGGAGGAGGCAAGCTTTGGAAACAGCAGTGAAATGTGGTTATTCTGTGTGCAGGGAAGCTGCTACACAAAAGCATGGATTGGATTTATTTTTAGTATTCTGTAGGTGGCAAAGTACCCCGGCTCAAAACGGCCACACCAATCTGACCCGATTTCTGTTAAAAGTGGAAGTTTCCTCAGATAATAAACTATTCACTGGGTTTAACATTATGGAAATACTATCTTAACCCTTTTTAAATATGGTAGCATTTAGGTACTCTAGTTTTCTTTGCATACAGACAGAAACAAAGCTTAGATGTTTATTTGCTTTTTAATAAACAAGGAGAAAAATCAAGAAATCCTTTCCTTGCATATTAATCAATTCAGTACTAAGCTAGATATAATCAAACTTGTCTCATTCATATATCTTTGTTAACATGTCACCAGTGATTACTGCTGTAATGCATACAGGAAGCGCTTTTCTAATGTTATCCTGACCCAAATGGATTTTTTTGTCGTTACATGTGAATGTACTTTATTCTAAATGAAGACAATAGAAAAAACATTATTCCTTTTTAATGCATTCATTATTCACAAATTCATTAACTATATCTATAAAACTGCTTCATAAATAGGAGGAATGGGAAATAACTAAAATTGTTGCTAAAATGAGCACTGGGCATATGCAATAACATCAAATCAGAAAAGAAATAAAGAAAAGGAAGAAAAACTGGGCTTTTATCCAATTTTTTTAAACTGCTTGATGGATTACTTCCATACTTTGCTTCCAAGTTCAGCTTTTAAAAACTGAACATATTCTTAGAGCTGAAAGTCCCCTTGCTTGTGCTATGCTTTGTCCACTGAGCTCTATAAGAAACTGATTCCTCAGTGCTGCACCTAAGCCTGGCACAATAAGCAATAAGTCAATTAATTCCATCAATAACCGCAACAAATTCCATCAGTTTTTTTCTCTCTCTTTACTGGATGATAGTACTTTTCACTTGTCCCGTACCCCACCACAATGTAGCCTGGTATATTTTTGTGCTACTTTTTTGTTAACTTTGTTTAACTTTGTTTAATATTATTTGAAAGGTTTTACAGAGACTTCATTATCCATCACATTCACTGTATTTGGTTGTGTTTAATTTTTTATTGAGCATTCATGAGACTGAGAGTTGCTTTTATTTCTTGTTTAGTTATTTAAAATCTCTTCCTATTCCAGTGAATTGTTTTTTTTTAGAAATGAAAGTCTGATCTTTGAAGGGTTGTACTTGCCTCATTTTGGAATTATCACTGTTTTAGTTGAAAATCGCCTCAAAATAACAACATCAGCACAATATCATCGTTTATCGCAATCATATCTGAGACAATAAATTGCACAGCCAAATCTGTGATTGTGACGGGCCTAGCTGCACCTTCATGCGCCATGCTTCATCGTGATTAAAAAGGTATGCTGTGTACCTGCAGCATGCGCTCCTGCTCTTGCTGCCACCTTTCCTGACGCTTTCGCTCCTCATCCGGGTCCCAAGACCAGCGGTCTCCCCGCATGGCCTGGGGCAACACCGGGACTGACACCTGATAGACCCCCACCCCGCCCGACACATCCGTCCACATATATACACACATCAACATGCACAGATACACACCCAAATTCATGCACACATTCACATCCAATCACAACACGCCCACGCACAGATTGACACCAACATGTGCAAACATCCACCACGAAAAAAAGAAGAGAAGAGAGGAGACAGGAATATTTGGTCTACCACAACAGCACTACTCCAATGCTAGCCAAAGGACTCCTACTAAGAAAGAGAAGACAGAGAAAGAGACAGATGAGCATAAATGTAGAAACAAAAGCAGTCTCAGCCATTGACAACAGCATCCTCCGACGGCATGCTACATCACCAGCTCTGTGTGTCTTGTAATAATAAGCAGAGGCCCATACCGTAAGGCATGACAAGTTGAGACTGAGCTTAATTAAATGGTTGATGAGAATCTAATGACATCATCTTTTAAAGTTACACCATGTGAGCCTCAATCAAATTTATAAAGTTTTGGTTGCTTATGAATTTCTCCCATAGAAATGGTGCAAGTGTGGATATGAAAACATTGCTGCATCCATATTTTTCCCCATTTGTTACTTTCACTGCTCCGACCTACTACTGCGCAGTCATCCAGAAAGCCCAACACACTGCGGCATAAGACAACATGCGCTTATTGGCTAAACTTTAGCAAATTAAGAGAAAACTTTCCAGCAAATTTCAAAAACACATGCTGCAAATATGCAGGAAAAGAAAGCCTCTTTTACATAAAATGACTGACCTGGATGAAAAAAAAAGAAATACATTAAAATATATAATTGTTCATTTATTCAAATTCTGTTTTACTGCATCCCAGAAGCACTTCTGGTGTCATCAAGAGGATAAAGAGGTTTTCTTGCTTGTGTTAAGTCTTATCTGTACGCTTTTTATGAAAGTGGCGTGTGTAGATCTCCCTCTATCAAAGTAGCACCGCAGGCATTCATTAGCCAGATAAGTATTATAGAAATCTTTAAACAATTTTACTCACATTTCCCCGATGATCCTTCTCCGCTTCCTCTGTAGAGAAAGGAAACTTCGATCAGAAAAAAAATAACCTAAACGAATGCAAGTGATCAAACTGAAAGAGTTGGAGATGAGATACATGTTGAGGAAAATGGGGAAAAAAAACATCATAAGCTTGTTTGACAACCTGAGGAGTAAAAGTGCTCATGAGGAGTTAAACGACACACAACTGAATTCCACCAAAAACTACAGATTATTTGAATTAAACAAAGAGTTAGGCAGTCCGTTAAAATGATAAGTTGTTCTTTTCTTGCCTCTTAGTAAGTTGTAGTTTTTGGTGGAAACCTCAGCAATATGAAGCAAACTGAGGCAAGCAGAAAGCTGAAGTTAGCAACCTCACCCACAGAAAGATAGTTGATCATACTTTTAGTTTGTCACAAGTGATCAAGGTTCTACTACGTGGAACGAGATGATAAACCAAAATGGTGAGGGTAGCTGACAACTTCAAGACACTGATCAGCTGGACACACAACAACTCTGCACTTGTGTTTCTGTGCAAAGTTGTATCACAGATGAAAAACTTCCAAAACACATTTAAACGATGAGGAAACATCTTTCGTTATCCACAACATGTTATAGATGAAGGAATAAACAGATGGCAGGCTGTGATCTGGCCCTTTGGGAAACGTCAGGGAACCCTGAATGCCAGCTCTGGAGGGCGCACACATGTTCTCCATGACTGCAGAGGTTTACCTGGCGGAGCGAAGAATTCCCAGCGTAACTTAGGGTTGCAGGTCGCCTGCGGAGACCTGACACTGATTTCAAACTCTACAGCGAAACGAAAAAAAGTATGTAGGCAGAAGGAAAACAGGGAGAAGAGGGAGGGAAACAATGAGGGACAGGACACATGTCAAAAATCCAGAGCTGGAATGGGCACCCTAAAAATAAAAGATACCAAACTGGGGCAGTTTTTCCATAAAATTTCTCCTGAGTGTGACAATGCAGAGCAGATGGATGCATGACAGATTATATTCCAGACATAAAAATAGTAACCTGCTTTAAAGCCCACAAAAAAATCCCTAATCTGATCCTGCCTTTCTTTTCTGAATATCTGGTTGAATCTCAGTCATTACCGGCCTCAGTATGTCCTTTGCAAAGTCAAAATCTGGAAGAAGATCTGTAATTGTCCATTAAGGACTACCATCACTAAAAAAAATCAAGGCTTTGCATGTCATGAAACAGGCTTAGAATGATCAGGAGATTTAATTAAAGTGGCAGAATGATTACCAGAAAGAAAGATATCAGCCAAGGAGATGCGCGAGAAAGGAGCTGCTTTCTGTGTGAGTGGAAACAAAGCGTGTATTCACCTGCTGTTTTTTCCACTGACGAGTGACAGTCAGATGTTACAGGGGCAGTTGAATTATCTGCTTTCTGGGGCGACTCCTGGGAACAGGAAATGCTTACCTGCAGGGGATTATGAGATTAAAAATTGTAGAGATTGCCAAACATTTGAAATTATATGGTGGGTTCTAATATTTCTCGACACTCACTGTGGACATTATAGGCTGATTTTGCTGTGTGTTGACCTCTGACTGAAGACTGGACAAGCTTTCACATGATGGTTCAGTCTTCTCTTGTTCTTGTTTGTCTTTTAACAATGAAAGAAAAAATTAATTAAAATGTTTTTAAATTGACTGAGAACCTATTCTGAAATTTTGTCAATATTTTAAAGACAAAAAAACCTTCACAAATTGCAAAAACCACCACCAACAACAAGGGAAGAAATGCTTTATCTGCAAAAGCCACTTCAAGGTATCAGTATAGCAGTGTTCTTCCCAGACCTGCAGGTGGCGTCTGCTGGGCTGCAGCTTTTGGTTTTTCTTCCTCTACAGCAGCACCTGTCTGGCCTGCAGTCTTCCCAAAGCTTTCCTCTGGTTTCTGCAGCTCCTGCAAAGAAAAGCTCCATCTGAATGATAGCCTAAGATTAGCACATCTACAGTGCAATGCTAACAGAAAGTATATGTAAAATGTTCAGCCTGAAGGGTCAGTTGTTGATAAATGGCAAAAATACTTTAAACATGAACATAAAATAACAAAAACCCAGACATGCTGTTCGAGCTAAATTACATAATTCAGGGATTTCTGCAACTTAATCAAAAATTTTTTTTTAAAGTTTATTCTGCATTACATTTAAATTATAAATAAATTAAAAAAAATAATAAAAAGATCTTAATTCTGACCGCTGGGAGTGTGGTTGGTCGGCTGGGCGGTGGCGAATGCTCAGCAACTTCCACGCCTTGGATGTCCTCCGAAGCTGCCTCAGCGCTGCCTTTTGTCTCCCTGCCAGCTGTTGACTCTGGACTTTCTCCTTCAGTGCAGGTGTGCAGACTCTGAGTGAGTGAGGCTGTTGATGAAGGAGCATCCATGCGACTGTTTGGGGTTATTGAAGGGGACGCCTGGAAACGAGGAGGGGATTCGCTTCCTTGACCATTAGGTTTAGTGGGAATGGCATCATTTCCGATGTCACCATTAACTCGGAGAAAACCATCAGCCTAGAAGAGAAAAGAACATGTGTAATATTTGATTTCCTCATTCACACCCTGTGCATTTCAAGAAAAGTCCTTCAAAAAATGACCGTAAAAAGCAATTCATTCAGATTCAATCTTTCAGCTTAAAGACACACCGTTTCCTTACAGAAATACAGGAATTGTTTGGTTTTTCCAGCCCTACTTTGACACATTTAACATCATTAAATTACCTGAATTGAGCAACAATTCATATTTTTTTTTGTACATTTGATGTGTGAAGAAATAAACAAGTAAAGGTACATAAAAAAATCAAACTAACACCTTTAAAATGCCCTCTCATCCATATCCACTCTCATTACAAGCTGCTCTGTTGGTCCTTAGCTGTATGTCTAACTCACAACACCCTGCTGGCCTCTATGACAAAGAGGCACTAACGTATGTGTGGGCAGCTCCTTGTGAGAGGTAACTTAAGACACGCTGGTAGAGTTGGGTGAATGCAGGCTCTCATTCTGCCCCCTCTGCCTCCACCTTCTCATCCCTCTTCCAGCAGCCTGTGTGGGCTCTCTTTGTCCACTGGGAGCCCACTTCACATTGAGAGGCTCCTACTTGTCAACTTCTTAAGTCAATAGGGAACAGAGGACTCCATTCAAACCCCAGCTCCACTCAGACTCCTGACAAGAAATTCCAGAAAAGAACTTTGCTTCATTTGGTCTGATAACAACCTGTCTGTCTCCCTTTGCCGCACCACAACATTAGATTTCATTTTGAATATTCCCATTTGGTGATTTTTTTTCCAGAAGAAAGGGAAATGGATCCTGTTGAGGGCACTCTGAGCTAAATTGAAACATTACATGCTTCTTCAGAGAGGGGAAGTCTGCTGTTTTTCTTCGCACCAGTCGCTCATCACCATGGCAGTTCTGTGGCATCTAATGGAAATGCCAAGACAGCTGCAGAGGAAATTACCCAGCAGAGAGGCAACCAACACTGGGAATTAACCACAAGGAAAGTGGTCAAGGCATCAATAGTAGCTAAACCAATCAAATGTTAACTCTTTCTATGTGTATGCAAAAGAGTAAAAAAAAGTGTAGCATGCAGGATGTGGTTTAGTATGTGTGTACATAGCACTTTCTCTGACAATAAAGCCTTTAAAAAGGGAAATACCCCCATTAGGGTGATACTGGAATTCTAAATGTCTGAGACATTTTACTACCAGCACTCTGTCTCTTATATTAAATACTAGCAGCAGTAAACACACCTTGGTGCTCCACGTTTCAGCAGGTCGGGACTGGAAGTAAGGCTTGGGCGTAAGCAAAGGCACAGGTTTGGGCGACAGGGCTCGGGTTGATGGCGGCTCAGACGATCGGGAGCGGATCTGAGGCCTCTGGTGTGGGGACGAGTCTTTGGGAAACTCTGCAATCTGGGCCTCTAACGTGGACGTGAACTTTGGAGCGGGGGCGGACTGCTGGCGCAGATACATCATGGGCCCGTTGGGGTCCATGTCGAAAGGGTCCGGAGTTGTGGGGGAAGGCGAGAGTGAAAGGGGGAACGGTGAACCGGGGAGGGAGGGATCAGCGGATACGCTGCGGTCCAGGAGCTTCGGCAGCTGCAGGCGTTCCAGCACGGCCTCGCTGATGGAGAAACGCTGGGCGTAACGTTGGAGGATCGCACATGCCTCCTCCGGAGTTCTGGCGTTCCTGTATGCCCGCCGCAGATCCTCTTCACGGCGCTCCCTTTGAAAGGAGTCAAGGAAAAAAGTATCATGAAATGTTAAATTATTGATATGGCATTGCCGGGTTTACATTGTTGGATGTATGAGTGGCTGACATAATTCATTCAAATGATATCAACCTCTGTTGCTGGTTTGAATTCCACTCCTATCACAGTCAGCTATTCTTGTCCTTGGGCAAGACACTTTACCCAACTTGCCTCCAGTGTTGGTATCACTTGTGTACTCAACTGTAAGTCGCTCTGGTTAAAGGCATCTGCTAAATGACTGGGTAAGATTTAGCAAGATTTAACATGAACATGAAGATTTAACATGATTTAACATTTAGCAAGATTTAACATGAACTCCTCTCATGTCTCATGACTTTAAAATGCATTTAATCGCATTTCATTTCAGAACATTAGAAAAAGAAATAGAAAATATCCCTGGCCAAAAATGAACAGACTTAAAGTTAAAGTACCATTTATAACTTATTTGGCTATTATACAACACATTACAGTACTTTTAACTTTCTAAATGTTCATTAATATCTGAAAGTAAGCCAGGGTGGGATCAAGCCAGCAGTAAAGTCTGGTCATGGAGCAGAGGTGGTCATCTACTGCAGCTAGGAGCTGCTACTGCTGCTGGATGGGACTGAAGCTCTTGTGAGTGCTTTTGCATGGGGATGTTACATTACATAGCACCAAAATCACTAAGTTGGGAATGCCGCCTTAGCCGACCTCTGACGTGTGTATCATTGTAAGGTGTGTCAGAAAATGGCGCACTGACAAACCTAAAGCACTGTTTGCAATGCAAACTGTGATTAAATATGTTCTTTTTTTAACTCATTAATTTTTTAGAATTAATTCATCATACTTAATGCACTGAAGTCCCACCCCTACATTGACCATGAATTAAATCTTGCGATTATAAGTGAGATTTTGGTTTTCATGAATTGGGATTATCTGCAGAACTTACGACAGTGGTCAGAGACTTTTCAGTTTTGAAAATGAGAAGCTAATCTTCATGACTGAGCCAAGTTAACAGCGGAGATCATGAGAAGCGGATTTTTTTTCTTCTATCTTAAACAACTCAATCCTTTTAAATTTTATAAATATTGAAAGTGAGGTCTGTATCATGGACAGTGTATTCGTCAGTATATTTTCCACAAACTTCATCAGTTACCCACACTGGCTCCATACAATCACATGACGCACTGTGGACTGTGTCACAATGAGGATGTACTTCAGTTGAAAAAGAAAAAAAATGGTGACAAAGATTTCACTCAAACTTGGGTGAAATTTTTAAGGTTTAAGTTGTTTAGTGAAACATTCCCTTTTCACTTTCCTTTCTGATTGGCTTTGCGTTTATGTTGCCAGGCAAGATTTTTTTCTGATTTGCCAAACTGAAAGTCCACTGAATGCTGTGACTTGCTAAAAATAAATTAACTGTTAACCAAAAAAAGTAATTTGCCCTTCTTCGGCTTCAGATTCACTCCTCACAGATTTTTTTTTTCCCCTCAAGGAGACCTACTTCAAGTGAACCCTAGGAGAAGTTTGGCACCTCTGTGCCTGCTGAAAGGAATTACATATTTTCTTCTATGAAAGTGACCTAGTTGTTTCCCCCATTCATTTGTACTGCACCTACAGCTTCCGCTTTTTTTGGTGTTTAATTAATTAAACTTGTAGTCATTGTGTTGTGGATGTCACCCACTTGTCTTCCACAATCTCTCTGTAGGTCTTGATGCTTCTTCTCCTCTGAGAAATCACACTGTCTCCAGACATTAACTGCTCCATCATTTTTCGCTCTTCCTCCTTTTTAATCAGGTCCTGGGAAATGCTCCTCCTTCGACTTTTCCATCGGGCCAGGTCCTGACAGGCATAGAAAAACCCAGGCAAGGCATTCAGGTAAGGCTTGGCTCAGCTGCTGTGAAATCTGCAGCAGTGCTGTGGTCCCAGAGAAATTCTCGTGTTGTTAAAAGTGGGGGACAGTGAAACAGTCATTTGAACAAAAGCCTGCGGGCAAAACACACTGAAACAGGAGATAAGTTTAGAAACACTCACGTCCTGCCAGTGATTCTCCTCTTCCTTCATTCTGTTGTACTGGTCGTGCATCCGCTCATGACGCACCTGACTGTGCGGCTGTAAGATGACCTCTTCCTCGCCACGCATGTCAATCATACTCACACTCCTGGGGATAAAGGAGAGAAGAAACAAAAGATAAAATGAGAAACATGGAATTACATCATTTTTAGTGTCAGATATGATTTTTAGTGATTATTCTAAATAGATTAGAATTTATCCATCCTTATCCACTTGCTTTTGTTACAGGAATATCAGAGAAAAAGTCTGACCTCTTTATATACTTAAGTTAATATTGTACCCTTAGGTGGGTTGTCTCAACATAAAGAAACCACATTAATTCCTCTGTATGAAGAAAGCTGCACAGTCACAGCAACGTTACAAGCTCATCAAAAGCCACAAAGCGTTTCTTCTTTAAATGAAAATGAAACAGAATTTCTTCCTTTGAGGTGTTTTCTCTTGGACTGTCTGGACTTTTCATGCATTTTCTCATGCCACATCCAAACACTGATTTGTTTAACTGGGAGATTAAACCTGAAATTGGAAAACCATTGGAATAACTTTAAGCTCAGGTACAATGCCTGTGGTTGTAAAGCTTTTCAGGAGGATTTTCTGTTGTTATGCAACAAGTACTATTATATTCACACAGAATATTGCTTTGTATTTTTCAGTCACATTTCAAGATTAAAGATCACACTATAGATTTATTTGTTAGAGGCATACATAGAACTTTTTATAGTACTGCTTTACTCATTATTGACAAATATAGAAATTTGCATTTGAGTTATCTGTTTTTTTTAAATATAAATACGCTTTGTCGCAGAGGTTATGTTTGTCTGTCTGTTAGAAACATAACTAGAAAAGGATGGATTTTGATGACACTTAAAGAAGATCTCTGAAAATATATAAAGGACACCTAATAAGATTTTGGGAGTGGTCCGGATCACCATCTGGATCCAGGAATTTTTTTAACACTATAACTTTCCAATACCCCTGATACCCATATGGTAGGAACTACTTTTTGTTTTCTGCCTGCACAATCATGCTACATGTGAAATTCATCACAGTGTGAGCCAACTCTGTATAGTTGAGCAATTTAAAAACAATGGTTAAACTCCAACGCAGTCATGTGCTGAGTTATTTGAGCTCTACAAAACGGCAACAATGTGACGTGTGTGGGAACACAGCCAGGCACTGTGTCAACACCTTGAACCGCATTATACATGTGAGAATCAATCACAACACAGAATATGATGAAGTTATGATGAGATGATAGTGGCTGCACAGTGGTGTGGTGGTACAGCAATGTACCACCACATTGTGGTGGTACATTGCTGTACAGCAATGAGAAGGTTTCATTGCTGTACAGGCTGTACAGGTGCAATTCAGGCACAGAGGGAAAAGGTGGAGCTGTCTAAATCAAACTTTATATTTCCAGTAGGGAGAATGCATCTTAAATAACTTCCTGATGTGAGCTGTGTGTGTGATGAGGCAAGACATCCCCAATCCTCAAAACATCAAATGACTTTGGTGTAAGCAAATAGACAGAAACAGATGTCAGATTTTCCAACTTGCACAAAAATGCAAAACCAATTGTTTGAGCAAACTGATTTTCATTTTGTTACACTGAGCAGAGCAGCTGTTGAAAAGACAACTTACTGTTGATCATCATCAGTCACACTATCTTTGTGGCTGAATAAAGAGATGAAAGAGTACGAGAGCAAAACACAAAGACAAATGAACACAGGGGGAAAACATTTTCACATGCTGAGTGTTAGTGGGTAACAGCTGACAACGGGTTAGTTATTCACCAACTTAACTAAAGAATATTTCATTATCCGTTACTTCTGTTTAATAACTTTAACTTTAACTTGCAAAAAAATTAAAAACATGCCTGGCCATTTTTGTGTGTATACTCAGGTGTAGTTGTTGTCTTGGTGCAAAATTTAACTCAAAGCAGGCACAAGAGGGCAGTCTTTTCCAAAACACAACCAGACTTCAGATCCACTGCAGCACTGCAAAACCAAACAAGACTTGCACAAAAAAAATGCATTTGGCAACAATGCTACACTGCAACTGATAATAAAGTAAAGAGAAAAAAAGGCACATGCATCTTTAATTAGCACAGAACAACATCAAAGATGTGGCTCATTTTCCGCCTGCAATCACTTGCAGGTTAACCACGAAGATCCAAAGACCTAAAAAGGTCTTCACAGTCTGTTTTTTTTAAAATACAGAGCAGCCTCTGTGATGTTGAAGGAGTGTGAGGCAGTGTGGCCTGTGGTTTGTATCCCACAAGAGAAAAAGAGACTAAATTAAGAGAAGACTCCCTAAATCAAGACCAGAAGCATCTTTATGATGGCCGTTTACCACACTGTATGCTGTGGTAAAACATCTTTTTGTTTTACATTTTCAATAAGAAGAAATAAACTTGCCTTATGCAAGAATAAACCCCGTTTCATTTTAGTGTATTACTGGCACATTTAGAAGTATCAATGAGTTATTGGCGAAGATTTGCAGTCATCTAAAAATGCATCATAGGAATATTTACATCCATTACTGCTGGATGTAAATGTCTCCAGATTTTTCATGCATGGTGTGTCCAATATGAACAATTTCTTTTTTATTAAACACAGCACTTTGCGCTTTTGCTTTCGTGTAGAAAAGCGTCATGCAATCTTCCGATAGTTGCACTTCATCCAAACAGAAGCAGAGCAGTCTCAGGTCGCATGCCGAGGGAATATTCAGGGATCGTTGCAGCAGAAGATCCCCGAGTCAGAAGAAATAAACCTTCACTAAATGTGGTGCAGGATGGAGCTCACGTTGATGGAAGACCGCTGTCCAACCAAGGTTTCTCTTCTTTTAAGACATCTCTTTCCCTCAGAGCCCGTCCCTTCTGTCTGCCTCTATCAGCTGTTTCTGTAGAAGTGGTTGCCATGGCACTGGTCACGGGGAGGAAGTCAGAGGGACTCAGAGCTTGTTTGGTTGAGGTCAACGTTCGGCGCGCCCGGTCATCGTCTCCCCGTGCACCTGCGACTCCTGCGTCTTCCTGGTCTGTGGCCATGGGATGATTTCCAGCTGAGCTGATGAGGCTTGCCCCTAGAGCCATGGAACGGTGGAAGGACTCGTCTGAGCACGAGCGAGCCGGAATACTGCAGAAAGCAAAGCAACACTAAACCGTTTTGCTGCTTGTTTATCATCACGTATAATCTAAGAGCATTCCTCTGGAGCAGCCTGAATGTGGACATAAATCTAAACTTTCAAAAGGAGCAGAGATGTAAAAACCCAAATTATAGTCACCAAGGCGAGACAAAAACGACTGAATGCCCTGTTGTTACTCTTGAACAGCTATTTTGTGGGAGGCTTATTATTGGGACTGTGAAGTCCCAGAATGCACGGCTGGGAGGAAGAGACTGGCCAGCTGCTGGCAGTGAAATGCCTGCTCAGGGTCAGGGAAGGAAGAAGGCTTCATTTCCTTACATCCTGAAGGTGGGTCACATGTTCATGTTCTCAGTGAGCGTGTCTGGCTGCATGGACATACACTGTTAACTCCTGTGGTTATATTTTCATGTGTGAATGGGTTTTCTTCTGGACTTTGATGGAAAAGTCAAATCTGAGAGTATTTACTTTTCTGTGTCTCCGCATATTTTCACTATAAATTAGGGTTTCATGCATTTTACCCATGCTTTTTCATGCTGCATAATCAAACATAAGCTAAATGCACTTTAAAGGTAATTAATACCACTGTGTGACTTAATGGCTGTCCTGTTTGCTTTCGACCTAAATAATGCAAAAGGTCACCCTTACTGGCTTATCAGCAAATATTTTTAGCTCAACTGAAACAACTCTTGGCAAGAGCAAAAAATAAAAGCAGTTATCAGGTGGTGGAGCCTTTTATAAACATCCTTGACATCCCCCTTTTTTGGAACAAAAATGTATACAATCTTTTAAGGATTCCTTTTAAATGCGGACAGTCAGCCGGGGCCATTACAGTTCATGCCAAAAAAAAAAAACTGGAACCTGGGGGGGACTCATAATAAAACTCCTAATAGGACTGAGAAAGAAATGTCAGCTTTACTGGGCGATAACACCGGATAAGACTGGGTTGTGAAACTTAATAAGAGCCTTAGACCGGCATTTCTTTGAGAAGGAAATATCGCAATCACATTGATCACATTTGAGTTTTGTGAACTGTAAAATACACAATAGGATTGTGCCTCGAGGTTCTCATAAGGCTCACCTTGTTACATGAGATGAAATGAGAAATCTACGACTTGCAGGGAAAAGACTTTGTTCAGTTCCGAGAGCAAAGGGCCAGAGGTTCAGGACAGCGTGTCCTAACCGGGTTAAAATGAGCACAGAGCCTTAGGTAACTTATTGTTATGCTGTTGGATAAGAGCAGCAGTGGAAATTCTGATCAGATAAAAACCCAAAGAGCCAGAGAATAAAATGGTTGAACAGAAAAACAGCTGTGATAATTGGAACCATTTTCCATAAAAAATCCTGATGGAACTGTTCACAGTTATACGTGTGGTTTAATTTGATGTAAAGAGAAAATCTGGCTAAACATAAAGCTGAGATTGTCAAATGCAGTTTTACAGTGTTTTGAGAAATACACAGATGTAATGGCGGTGAAGCGGCAGTGCTGGATTCTCTCCATCTGCATGCAGAGAAACTGCTCGGGATGAACCGACCCTTTAACCAAACAGTCGCTGGGCTGAAGTAATAACCTGCTCTGCCTACTGGATTCAAGACCAACATTAAGCTAATTTTTGGCGATGTCACACCAACAAAAATATGTGAGCTACACTGGAAGAATTCCAGCAATAAAACTACGGATGGTTGAACTTCGTAGCCATTAATGTCAAGTAAAGTTTCCTGAATTGATACACATTTCAGCCATTTAACAGACATTAAAAAACAATTACTTCAAACATTTAATATGTATATTACAAAATGCAAGCATAAGCTTGATCTCATTAAACTTGGCGAGAAAGCAGCACATACTGTAGGCAAAAGGCAGTTTAATAAAAACTTGGTGCAGATTTTCTGTGTCCTCTGAATGAACCCCTTGTTCTTTATAAGCAGCAGTGCTTCCTGACAAACCTGCATTTGAGTTTAATTTAAATAAAATCCTCTTTCAAAAACAAACAAACAAAAAAAAAAGCAGCAGACCACAGCCCAGATTCATGAGTGAGATTTTGTTGTTTAAAAGGAATCATAAATCACTTCTATAAAAGGGTGACTGGGCTAGTAATTTGCAAATGAAGAAAAGCATAAATGAAGGTGAGAACCTTTGCTCAGTGGTGACCTTCAGGTGAGTTAGAGTCTCCCTGGGGGGCTCTGCGTGGGGCTGGGGGAAGCTACAAGGTATTGGTTCACTGCTCCTCCTAATGCCACCAGCACGGATCTCAAAGCAAGGCATGGATGCGGTCTGCTCCCCTTCCTCTTCATCCTTTTTACTCTCGTTTTCCTGAATCTGTGTATGGGGTTCAGGGAGCGGGGTGGGAGATGGACTCAAGGATTTTTCGGGTGGGATGACTAAGCTAGGGACCTCATTTGGACTGATGTGTCAGTCATTCACACAACAAACACAAAAGGAAGATTTTAATCAAATTGGGGCAAAATAAGTAACACAATGGTCAAAGGACACAAACCACAGAATGTTAATGAATTACCATGACACACAATGATAAAAAGGTTATGAGTGGAAATAGAGTGGTGGGGGAAAACAAAGGAAAACAAATGAATGATGGAAATGATTTAAAGCATGACATGATGTTAAAAAAAAACACAAATGTGCAGCAAACACTGGATGGCACACACATACACACCAAACTGACTGCATATTTCCCTTTTTTAAAATAAAATTCTTATTTAATGTAAATATAACGAGTCAGACTTTTCATTAAATCGTTTAATCATCTGCAGTTTCCTGCGACTCTCTGTCAACACACCTAAAATAATTTTACATCCTAAACTCAAAAACGCAACTTCCAAAAGTCCTTTCAGTCAAAGTGTAATAAACACATGTGACACCACAGCTAATTAAAGGACATGAAGGATTCCACTGTGCAAGTAGAAATTTGAAACGTGATGAAACTTGTGAACTCTGTGCTTTCACATGTTGACATGCCAAACCAACATACTGTGTCCAATGAACACACACATCTGGCCTCCATCAGCCCCTCCCATCTGTACAAAACTAGACAGAGAAAAACAATCAGCAGCCGAAAGGTTTCATTTCAGCCACATGCATTTTGACATGCGAGACACCTTCTCTTAAAATCCTAAATGAAGCCCAAAGAGAATCTAAGATTAAAAAATACACAACAGATGTTTTGCTTTACAGTCTGTCTCTCACATAGTTTAGTCTGATCAATTCTGCATAAGCCACATATCTATTTTACACATTTTACATGTCTCTAACAACATCTGTGGGTTATTAGCTTCAACTTTGATGCCAATTTATACATAAAACAAACATTTTGTTGGACTTTCCTCTGAAAATGTTTCCATGTCAAACACAGAAGAAATGTAGATTTGTCTCCACCAGCAAATGTGAGATTATCTGCACCAGCCAATATGCAGGTTATAGAGTTGCGTTTGTATAAAATGCATCTCACTAACCTGATCATTAAGCTATAATATCTGCCTTTACTATTGCTTTTGACAGACCACAACAACGAAGAGCTGCTTTGAATCAATGAACATACACATCTCGTTGTCATAAAGTGTTGATTACAAATTCTAAAGTAGTGAGGTCTTAATAAATTTTCTATGTCATAAAATGCATAACAGATATCAGATTGACAAACTCACCCAGCATAAAAGCTGCGTCAGTGTTTAAACTCACTCACCTACAGGGTCTGTCCCCCCCTACAGGTGATGTGGCGGTACTCCAGCTCTTGCCCCCCCCCTCCTCTTTATCGTTCTTTTTCTTGCGGAGCGGCATCGGCATATATCCGCTCTGGTTGCTCTTGTTGGGCAGGTACTGGTTGAAGGGCATGGCGGTCCGGGGCTCGCTAACCGACGTCCGCCGTGCCAACATGTCGTCCTTGTGGACGTCGGGTATCTTTCTGTGAGGGGGGCCGTCTGACTCCGAGTCACTGCCACGGCCTGATGCAGAGAGGACAGGCAGAGATATTTGTCATCTTGGGATTTCACTTCCAACCAAACCTGTCCACAACAACCACACAGTGTATGTTTATAGATTCACCCATCCATTGTAACATTAAATTTTAACCCTCTCAAATCAAATTAAATCAAACTTTATGCATACTGTCTGCATAACTATGGTAACTCACCTTGGTATTTTTCATAATCTGAGTGAGTGGAAGCAAGTAACCCCTGAACACATCCCTGTGGTGTTCCACATGTAATTTTTGTGTGCTCAGGTGTGATTGCCAATAGCCACACAGTAGTCCTTACAGTATATATCAAATATGATTAAATCCAGTTTAGTACCGCCGTGGCAGAAAGACCCACCCAATCTTCCAGTCTATTCTACAGTATATTATACTCAATTGTGTCGAATGATGGGCAAGATTAAAAAACCCTAGCAGGAATCTAAATATTGATAAACCCAAATAGATACAAAGGAAGAAAGATACTCTTTTTTTCAAATTTAATATTTAAAAGTGTTTAACAATTACGAATGAAAGAGGTATTGTATTATAAGGCAATGTAATAAAGAATAAATAACTTCCAGCTGGTAAATCCTTGACAGACATCACTCCCAGAAAAGGTGTCACATTTTCTATTCCAATCCTAACATTTTTTTTCCTATTCTATTAATGCGAACTATACCCTTGTTACATAGTTGCTGAGGCATTTTGCTGCACTTTTGACAAAGCCCATGAACACCAATAGAGCATTTCACAGGGAGAAGGCGTTTCAGAAATGGCCAGAATTTCCTCTTAAAGTATAAGTGAGTTAGACACACTCTGCTTGCTGAGTCACGGTGTAAGACCAAGATAATAAGCTGCTGAATGGTTGACAGAGAGATGAAAGAATGTCAGAAGGGAGGCAGAGTAAACAAAAAAATAAGTTCGGGACTCTTTTCTCAGATACTTGTTACTTATTTCTTAAAACCTACTGAATTTCTTCTGTTAGAGCATTTAGGCCTTACATCAGTCTAACACTGTGATTAGACTGCATTCCAGTTGCTAAGCATAAATCAGACCAAAGTAGAAGGTTGAGCTGTGTTTATGAAACAAAGCAGGAACCATAAATCATTGGTAAATTTGCATTGTGCAGCTAAATTTTAGCCCGCAGTTAGGAAGAATTTACTCAGGATGCCCCCGTGTCTGTCTGTATCACATTTAAAACCCATGGCTTGCCTATCAAATCTCAGTGTTAACACCTGGCTCTGCGGAAATATATTGCTCAAGGACTTTCCCTGCTCTGTGTGGTAAATTCCTCTGCAAAATGTCCTAACGTGGAACTAAAAACAAGAAACAAAAACAAACCAACAACAAAACTCCCCATAAACATAACAGTACATACAGAATGTTCATTGAAGGTATCACATTTCTAATTAATCAACAACAGTGGATTTTAGTTCCACCTTCATTTTGTGATTTTTTGTAATTCCTACATTTACTAGATTCAAAATGTACACTCCAAACAGCAAGAAATTGGCTCGGCTTAACCTAAGGTTTCCCAGGAAATTCCTCTCTAAGATGTACATTTGCTGCTTTCTCCTGTCTGGAAGTGCTTCTGAACTCTGTCTCATGGTTCAATGTATACATATCCCAACTATAAACCCGTACAGTACTTTAAAACAGATCAAAACCATTAAATATTTCATTAGTTTTAAGCAGATGACTTTGGAAGCAGCAACATCTGTCGGTGAAAACAAATGTCACATTTTCAGCTTGTGAAACATTCCTTTTCCATCAAAAGCTGTTTTTACAGTCTGAAAGATGACATATCAAGCTCCAAGAAGGACCCGGAGCGACCTTCACGTCCATCTTTGAATGGTTCAATTATGACTTTTAACCCAAACGAATGGAAACATGAGTGGCTCTATCATCCAAGTTGATCCAGCAACATATGTTTTTATGAGAAAAAAGGGCACACATGGCAACACTGAGACTTGAGGGAACATTTATCATGTGCCGGCCATACTGTACCAGGCTTTTAGCGCAATATGCACCAATAATCATCCATATGCTCTCATACTGCAGGAAAGTCAGGAGTTTCCTGAAATACTGAAACAAGATCAGTAACGAAGAATATAACGTGTCAGCAAATTTTCAAACATTCTGTGTTAAGACGGAAAAGAAAAAGCTCCGGGAAATGGATTATACTTTCAAATGTGGACCTGGATGTCAGGTGTTCACACTAAATTTATTCTAAACTCCAGAAAAGTCCATTATTAGGTTAAAGTCATATACTTTGACCAGTGATGGTCATTGGTCTGATTAGCAGACTTTGCAGTGCTAATGCAGCATGAGCAGAGTTACCATCATTGGCTTGTCTTCCTCTTTGGTGGTTTTACTGACAGGCCAACACAGTAAATACAGTAACCTTAAGAGTGTAAAACATTACTCCCTTTTTGTTGTACTGCAGAATTGTCATACAGTAATCAAAGAGCATTTCTCCTCATACCATCAGTGCCCTCACTCACCAGCTCTAGGAGATGCCATGTTCATTTTCCTGTTCTTTTTGAAGAGAGTGTGAAATTTAAGCCAACAGGCCGAGACCAAAGCCATTACACACGTTTGTTCTCAGTGTGTGTTTAAAAGGATATCCCTGTCAGTTTACATTGTTGGATAATATGAGCTGTGAAAAGAAGCAGTTATGTGAAAACAAATGGATATAAACTGATATCCCAAAACAAACAAAGAAAAAAAAATCTATTCTTAAAGCAGCAATTTTAACAAAACCATAAACCATCTCAATTACATGCTTTAATTATCCTTAAATAGCCTTTGACTGAGAGTGGGTGTCGCCTGGCAAAACCTGTAACTGAGAGGGACAGTCTCTACTTTATGAGCCCCCACAGCAGAAAGATGTTCATTATGGAATCTAAAAACTTGGCCGGAAAAAAAAAAGTGTTGCCAATATTGAATTTCTTTCATAGATTGAATTAAAGTCTTCCCCTTTTCTCTCTAATTACTGTCAGGGTGAAGTCTGTTAGTAGTGCTGAATAAAGAAAAGGCTCAGTCTGAAGGTCATGGAGGGTAAACCTGTTTGTGTACATGTTAGAAAGTTTATCCTTTTGTTGGAACTGTAATCAAAGCTCCTTGTGCAGTAACTAGGTTCTCATTTCACGTTTTATTTTCTCTATATTTTGCCTTTAGATTTCACAGACTGCATGGAAGTATACATTGAAGCATCAGAATTAAATGTAATGATTCGTTGCCATTCAATTTCTATTTTTCCAACTTTTCCATTTTGGTTCATTGTTTTAGTCATCCAGTAAAACCCGCTGTTTTTTTAACATGGTGGAAATAAGCAGCTCTACAGTGTGACTAATCAGCATTGTTGTTGGAGAGATTGACTGGACAACACTTGTGCTGTGAAAACAAGAAAGCTTTACATTATGGTCTGCTGAAGCAACATGAATGGAAAAATGACAGAATTTTTCATACTTGCAGGCAATTTCCCACTTCAATTCAATTAAAAGGGCAACTATCTAAAGCAACCAGCTTTTTTTATTTCAGGTTTTTCAGGTAGAGATTTGGGGTAAACTTTCCCCCTTGTTTTTAATCCACTGAAACGCAAAGGAGACTAACAGGATGCTCAGTATTTTCCCACACATAGCTCAGAAATGTAAATTACATTGCGACAACAAATATAATCTTTTATGAGCTGCAGTTAAAATTTGACAGGGTTAAATTAGCAAACAGTGCAGCAATATAAAAAAAAGAAATAGCAGCATATGGACAGCTTTGGCATCTTAAAACACACTCAAACAGTATTTTTAACTCATTTCCTGATTAAAACTAAACTCTAAAAATGGAGTCATGGCTGTGTGGTCGTTTGGGTTTGGGCTCCATAGAAATGCTGCCATGGAGATATTTAGGAGAGAAAGCCACAACTGCATCATTAGCAACATGTTGTAGAAAAGAAAGTTGTTTTTTTTTTAATCTTCTGTATGTACATTATATTCTGTTTGGCAATGACAGTGAGTAGCCAGTAGTAGTGAGGAAGAGTCATCACCTTACTTGCAACATTGCAAAAAAAGCCTTAAGTTATTGAAAGCATCATTACAGCTTTTTCTGCTCCGACAGTTTGGAGCATTGCTCTGTTCAATGTACTGTAGTGAACCATACAATGGAGTTATACAGTACTTCATCATTAAATAAGCATGTTTTTATGCAAACAGCAGCTTAAGTGGAACAAGTATACATTGCAATTTCGAAGACTGTTTTAAGATGAGCTAAAGTAGTTCTATACACACTTACACAGCACATTTTGTTAGCATGTGAGTGCAGTTAATGACACAATGTGCTGGACAGAAAAGTGATACCAAAACCATCATCGGCTCTCTTCACAGCAGGACAAAACCTACCAGACACAGATTGAGAGAAATACAGGTGTATGTTTCTCTGTCATTGAGCTTATGTTGTTGACTATAGTCAAGTGTAACTAAAAAACACTTCATATTAATTTATACAACCATCCCAATTCTTTCTATTAAATCCAGTATTAGGATACGTATTCTCTTCCTTTATCATTCAGTCAAGACATCAAGCAGTCTGGTTAGAACTGAGGAGGGCAGAGAAATCCCTCCTAAAAAGTGTCACAAAGGTTCATAAGGCTGAAAAAGTAATGCCGGTTAAAGCACATTTTTGCTGTACTTGACTGGATGAACACTGATGCACACAGCAAATCTGATGCAACACATTTCTAAGGAAGGTGGAAAAGATGAAAAATACGATTTGAGCAGGTAATGTTCAAGCATCTCAAAGTTTAACTTAGAGTGCAGTCTCAGAATAACTGAGATAAAGCTTTTTTTTGTTTTTGTAAAAGAAATCCCATGCTGCTACTGAAACTGAACATTAGCTTGGTAAAGCTTTAGTTTATATTACATAACTCAAATGGATTTGAAACAAACACAAAAGAGACAGTATGATATAGAAACTGAGCTCGAGGATGTTTCTGACACAAGCGATTATTGTCAGATGTAGAATTGATGTGTTCATGCAAAGAAAGTATGTGAGCTGCTTTTCAGAAAAGAAAGATCCCCAGTTTGACTCTACTGTAGCTCGTGTTATAATTAAGTTTAACTGCACATAAGGTTTCTTTCGTATTACACATGAAAAATGTTTTGGAGAGCTCTCACATAATATGCTAAATGTGACCTTAACACTGCGCTTCCAGCATTGAACTATTTCTCTTTTGAGAACACATACAGTATAAATGTTGTAAAATGCAATTATAACAATAGCTAAGACTTTCTTACACAATCTATAATTTCCACATCCTTTAACTACAGTAACTGGGTGTTGCCTTGTGAAAACATGCAGGAGAACAAATAGCTTTACTACAGCAGAGCAGAAGGACAATACACTTCTGTATTTATCTCTATGCTGCATCTGGATACCTGGACTAAATCCGAACAAAGCCAGTACCAAATTACTTACACTAAAATAACACTGTTGCTTCGAAACAGATTAAATCTGTAAACTTTTAAGTTAATCATTTTAATCATAACACCGCATATTGCTAGATTACCATGAAAAAAGCAGTGCAAAGTGGAGCATTTCCTACCATCGCTGCTGCCGCGGGTGACCAGGACGTCTGGCGACGGCGTCTGTTGTGAGCGGGAACCGAAGGAGTCCAGACTGTCAAATGAATCCTCGCGTCCGTGGCGTGGCGGAGAAAGCGAGTCGCTGCGCTCAGAATCCCAGCAGTCGATGTAGCCGCTGTCCCGGATGCTGCGTTTAGGGCTTTCTGCTTCCTCTGCCTCCTGTGGATATGTAAACACACATAGAGAGTTTATAAAAACACAATCACATAAACAAAAAGATGCATGACATTTTATGCAAGGAGATTAATCAGGCCCCAAAATATAAAGAAATAATTTTCTCTGCATTGTCCTTGTTACTGTGGGCCTTCAAATGCGTTGTTAGCCAAACACCTCAACAACCTCCACAGTCCTCCCACATCTATTTAGTTAAATAACCTTTTTAAAAATTTGTTATTTTCTGCCTACATCTCCTCTCCTGCTCACCTCAGTGACCTCTTCCTTTCTCCATCTACAGTTTAAATGTGTTGTTGCCACTAATGGAAGGTGGAGAAAGACTTTTCCTGTCTACCAAACAACTTCCTTTTCCTGACCCCTGGACCATCTGTTATGCAACATCAAAAGCCTTCTAACAGTGATTATGTTTTCAAGCAGGCTCCACTGTCGCAGCTTGATGTGTGGGACTTGTTTCTGACTGTGACAATTACCTGCTTGGCTCTGGATGTGTCAAAACGGCACCTGGTAAAAGTGTTTTGGTCAGACTGATGGACAGATTTAGCCCTGTAAAGCCAAATGTTTCATATGTGATACATGCCGTTTCTGAGACGTTTTCGATCGCTTTTTGGTAAAGATTTTGCTCAAAACCCTGTTGTAGATGATATATTTATCTTTTGCTCCCTAACTGACACCAGGAAGCAGAGGACTACATTATAATAATGTTGACATATCATATGGTAATAAATGGTAGATATATAAAGAAAAATATGTTACTTTTTTCCCCATATTTTGTTAAAGGGCCAAACAAAGACTTTAGATTTTTTTTTAAATGGGGTTCTCCACTCATTTTTTCTTGGGTTGTGCTTTAAAGGGTGAAGGTTTAAAGCACAATAACAGTTTCTAGAGAGATCGTCATCAATTTCAGTTTTTAATTTTTAACACTGTAAGAATCTGACTGGCAGATGTTACCATCAATTTGCTCTTGCTATTTAAATCTTGAACATACAAATTACTCTTGAAGTTTTGGTTAACTATTTGTATATCCAGAAAAAAGGCTCTTGTGAATGAATATCAAATTGGCTGAAAAGTTTCAACCCAATCGATTGGCATATTTGGAAAAGAAAAAAAAAAGCCTTTTGCATTTTTCTTTATGTAAAGTAAAGCCAGCTTCGTCATAACAACTTATCAAGACGGGTGGATGAGCTTTCGTGGATTTTTGCTCTGTTTTAGGGGGGTTTCATGGAACTTTGGCTCTTTGTTTTTGTTCATCTGCAACATGTGAACATCTGGGGAACTAATTTTGCTAAGTTGGCAGTAATTTCTCACTTTTATAGAACAGAGAAGAGACGTCACTTTGTGGAATAAATTGCATAGGGGTGACATCATGGCAATGAATGGCGGTCACTGAGAGCACATGTGCCAGATTGGTTCTAACATTTCTCCAGCCTTCAGGACAACTACTGAGAGGCAGAAAAGTCCAGCTTTATCAAGGCCATGGCTGGACCTGGGGTGCATGGAGTTAATCCTTTCACTGAGATCATTTCTGAGAAATCTTTGGACAGTTTACCGCACTCATTCACAGCATCCCTTAGTAAGTGATCAAGCAGAGACTGTGTCTTGCTTCAGCTCACATTGGCTGGACATTTACTTACTGCAGAGATAAAATATGCAATTTTCTGCTTCCAGATATAAAATCCTCCCATCTGCCAGGGTTTTCCACCAGCTGTGAGTAGTGACAGATGAGCAACACAGCAAGAGCAATACCAAATGTTTATTTCCAAATTAATATTCAGTTAAAGAGACAATACTAGAGGTTAAAGTTTATGTTTGTGCAAAATATGACGGGGGATGGGGTGTTTTTAAAATTGTTTATATACTTGTGTGAGGACTTGTTTTTTTAATATGGCAAAACTGTGTTATTATATATAAAGCACATTGTGCTACTTTTTGTATGAAAAGTGCTTTATAAATGACATTTGGCCTGAGCAATTACAGACAACGATGTCATAGTAGATTCATGTTTTAATGTTGTTTCTTTGGAAAATTTATTCATCAACGTCACTAATTATGGCTTTGCAAACCTTTCGCATCTGTGACAGAAGGCCGTCAAACTCTTTCAGGTCCAGCGTGGGACCGTTGTAGGAGGTACAGGTGTTAGCAGCACGGCCGAGCCAGTAGATAGTGATCAAAACCTGAGGGGAAAAAGAAATCAGAATATAATCAGCTAATTACTTCACAAGTTTCATTATAGACATAATCCTGGACAGATGCCAAACAAAACAAAAAAAATAAAAATAAAAACTATAATGAGAAGTGAAAACAATTACAGATTGAAGTATCTGCACATTTCTGACCCATTTTTTCCCTGATTTTTTAAATTCCTGAACAAGATTTTTTAAAAATAATCCAACACAATTCTTTAGACCCTAAATTTGAAATATGGCACGTAGATGGATGACATGTTCCATGGTAGGCAAACCAATTTTTATTGCAAAGCAACAGTGCTGCTTTCCTGGTCTGTTTTCAAAGAAGTTAAATATTCGTAAAGGCGTCGTGTACACATAGATAATTAATCATTGGACCATAAAAACTGTTGAATGTACCTCTCCTGCTCTGTGCATCAACCTTTTAGTGGTTACTGGGATTTATATTTGCCAGTTAGGTATCCAGAAGGTACTGTCAAAGGAGTCTGTGCTTCAGTTTTTTTAATAGATAATTGTAACCTACTGTAATGCCTCACAGTGTGTGACTAAGGAGATGAAGCTAAAAGCATTCAGAATAAGTTCCTTTGTAGTCAGCTAAACTGTTGAAATGCAGCATCTACACACTGACTGTGCAACAGGGAGATCACCAGGAGCTGCACCTTTTGCGCTGCTGGCAAAGTGCCTCCAGCTATATTTACAGTGTCCATGTCAACCGGCACTCCGCAGGGATTGCTTTGATAAGAAAGCTCAGCATGGCCTAATGTGTTTATTTCAGTTGCACTGTCAACGCAAACAACTTGGAGGACAAGAAAAGGGACTGGTTTGTAATAGCAGAGGGAGCAGAGAGAAAAATGAATTACTGTCTTTGATACTAGGTCGAACCCTGAAGGGAATTGGAACTTTTTTTTCAGTAAAGAGTCAGCAGAGCTACTGCCTGAAACAGCAGTTAAATAAACCGACCTAAAGTCAATTTTACAAACTGGTTTTGGGAATCTATTATTTTAGAAAACCATTGGTGACAGGTGAAATACTATGCTGTGGTTTCAGCTCAATTGTAGGCGTAGTGTTTTGTCCTCAGCAACAAAGTGTGACACTCCTGTATCACCCGCATTATAAACATATCCATGCAAACTCTCAGTGGAAATAGGTCAGCGGCATGTGTTATACTCGCCATCTATTGAGCTACATATCCATATTGATCCCAACACCACAACAGCACAAACATCCCAAAAACTGTGCCTGTAGGATCTCCATGTGTAACACCAAATCACCCAGTTAACAAGAGACTGAAAGCAAAACTTCCACACATGCGCCAGATTAGAGCAGCTAAAAAGAAGCATGTTTTATGTATTAAAACCACAATGGAACTTTGAATGAAAAGAATATGAACAACAAGCCTGAGAGAGAGGTGCGTGGTGTCACTGCTGTCACATGAGCTTTACCTCACTAGTTTCAGCAGCTGTCTGCTGTGACAGCACCTGTCAGAGTAGCTCTACTGCAAAACAACAATCATATCTTTGTTTCATGTGCAAACATAGTTAAGTCATGCACATACATGCACAACACATCCGAAACTACACCTGTGATGTCAACAACTATGCACATGCTACACACTACATCTAAGCCTCAATTACAATCCAAACATCCGGAGGTGCATACTCACACGTTTTTATCATATTCATCACAGAGCATACATGCACAATTCACTCCTATAGTTCCCATGTTCACCTGCTAATTTAAGACATAATAACTCAGCCACATTCCAGCCTTTTTCCACTTTAACACTGCAACCCCTTCTTCACCACATCAGCAAACTCCTCTCGGTGCAGGTTCTTCACCTTTCAATATTTGATATGTTGAAGAGGAAGGTGCAATCAAATCCTAGTCTTCAGCTCTGAGGCTTCAGGTCAGATCCACAGTGTAGTTCTATGTCTCAGCAGCAAATCCTGGCAGCGCTGCAGGCTGGGAATTTCTAAGCCATTCAGTCCAGCTGTAAAATGCTGGCTAGTGCAGCGAAGGGCTCCTGTGTTTAGTCAGCTAAATGAGCTAGCAGAACAGGCCAGCTCTGCAGACCCACACATCAACTTATTCAGTGCACACCAGCATCACAGAGAGAGAGAGAGAGAGTGTGGAAAAGAGAGAGCAGATACAGAGTGGAACTGCTATGACTGCAGAGTGGGCAGGGCTAGCGTTCGGTTCTCTAATTCTTAAAGAGGCATTATTAAAAAAGAAAAGGAAGATGCTGAGGATTTGAGAAAAAAAACAACAAATAATTGAAAGGGCTGTGTGAGTAGCAAATATTTTGAGTTCAAAATACTTTAAGCATTTCTACAACAGAATGAAACATATATTTTAAAACATATTTAAAAGCTACATCTGGAACACAAAATACATTGAGTGGACAGATTGAGATGCAGAAGATGAAACTAGAACACTAAAAAATTTAATTTATGGCTGGTGATGACAAAAAAAAAGCCCTAGCTGAATGAAGAGAGCCACTAGAGATTAGTGAGAACACAAGTGAGAAAAGCATCATAACGGCAGCAAAAATCATGGACAGTGACAGTTACATCTAAAAAGAGACTGAGTGGACCATGATAACTGTTTCCATGTGAACATGCATTTAGCAGACAAAGAAATTATCCAGCTATAATCCAGCAGTAACACTTACATTCTTGAGCCTTCGACTGCAGTCACTTCCCCTGGAGAATGAGACAAACAGAGGGAGAGAGGCGTGAGACGTTCACATAACACTAACAACAGACAACTTTAGGACACAGCATCTCCTACACATCCAGGCAAAAACAAAAAAATGACTGAAAATACAAAGAAATCTCAGCGACTGGACCCCACACTTTCATTTTCTTATCATTTCTTAAACAAAATAAACATTTAACAGTAAATGACAGAATGGGTTTACTTCAGGTATATAAAACAAACTTGCAATTTCCAAACTTGACATTTTGAGTGGGTTTTTAATAACTGAAAGACCGGTTGTTTTTCACGACAGACTGTAAAGAGACAAACGTCATACTTGCAGCCAAATGGTGGAGCTGCCATTTGATCTCTGAGAGATGAGGTGCAGACACACCACAGCAGTAGCCGCTTAAGCACCGCAAACGTTACCAAAATGAGACGATGTGGAGCTTGCGGATTACCACGAGAAGTTATAAATGGTATGTGGAATGAGACAGCTGCAAAAATGGCCCCAACACAGATTTGAAGTAGAAATGAAGAGGGAAAGACCAAAACAAACAAACAAAAAAAATCAGACAAAGTAGACCTGCACGAAAAGGGTTAGGGATTGGATTGAATAAAACCGGTAAATTCTAGAAAAAAAAAAAAAAAAACACAAAAAAATGTATCATAGATTAAAATGATGCTGAGCTTTCTACAAGATGTGTTGAATTTGTGTTTTCTTTATTGTCTGCAATACACAACAGAATAATTGAGCATTGTCTTTATGGCATTTCTGAATTCTTAAGGCACTTTGTTTAAAAGTTTCCATAGCTTGAAGGAATGAGTTAGCCTAGTTCAATCGGCAGGTATGCAACATCGAAACCACAGATGCATTGCTTTTCCATGACAGCATAGAGCAATGAAAGGAGGGAGAAGGGAGAAGAGGCAGAAGGCAGAGATAGCTAGAGGGGATGAGGTGAAAAGCTTCCCTTTCTTCTCGGTCTTGTTTTTCTGTCAGCTGATTTAACGTGAGGACGGGTTGCTTTTCTTTGCACTTACCCTGTACAAATATAAGTGAGTAGTGATGAGTGCCACAGATTGTTGATGTTATTCGATCACATTTTCAGACTGCAGTCAGTGTAAACATCTGTAATGTACCAATATATTCTTTTATTTCTGTCTTAACCAGTCAGGATTTTCCCAGTTAAAGATATACAACTTTAAAACTTACCATTTGTAAAGGATGCAGCGAAACAGTTGGAGGTAAACTATATTTTCATTATATAAAAACATATGTATAATATTTACTATGGGTATATGGCAATAGCTAAACCATTTTAAAGTTCAGTGAAACATTTAAAATACATTTCTCATTTTATTCAGCTTGCTTCCACTTTTTAAAACTGTGCTTGAAAGGGCAATATTGTCTCTCCACACAGCTCCATCACTGTCACTCATCTTGGGAAACCATCCATTTCCAACAACGCACAACGGAAAAGGGGATATTTCTAACCTAAGCTCATGAAAAACCAAACCTGTCTTTACAATTTCTTGTCAGTGTTTCAGAGATGAGTAAATGCCTGTCCAGATTCTTGTGGGTGAAGCACATAAACTGCCTCCTGCCACAGGTATAAGGTGCAGGAAAATGGCATCCTGCACAGCGCAAGGTTACATAACAACTGGAAATAGCACAGGGCCACTTAAACAGTGACACCACATTCCTTTCAGGTGTGTTCTATTGCTACAGACTTCCTTTGTATTTTAGTACGAGCATGTTTACAGCAGAGTATTTTGCAGAGTAGGGAGATTTTTTTTTTTTACAGAATGAACTGGAGCTTTAAGAGACTTTGCATTATCTTCTTACATTACAGTGAATATCTTTTACCTGCTTTATTTATTATACAAATAAAATTCAAACCATAGCTGACATGTGAGGAGAAAAAAGTAAACAAGGTGCAACTTGTTCTACAAGCGGTGGGCGCTTGTAAAATTCAGTTTACTGGTTTTAAAAAGAACAAGGTTTAAGTATCTTGCCAGCTCTGTATACCTGAGTCTGGACCTTTAAATTTAACAAGGCCTCAAGTATACCTTTCACCTGCTGTTTCCTAGGGGTGGCGAGCACCATGTGATGCACAGAACATGCACAGGATATGCTTGTTAATGTTGGGTAACATCCAACCAACTGTGCAATGAAATCTGATTTTAGTCTGGACCTTGATGTTGCATAAATAATGATATAAACAGACAGAACTTTTTTTGCAAGATTACATAAAACAATATGACTTTTATCTAAACAGCTGATATTTCTTGCTGAGAAAAATCCTATTTGTACGTTTTGATTAATTACTATATCAATGGATAAATGTAAACAAAACAGAAACACATGAGAAATGAACAATCTTAAAAACTGACATCAGTGCTCCTGTCATACTATAAAGTATGGCTGAAATATTTTAAGAATATTTTGTGTACAAATTTTTACTGTAACGTACATATCCACTGGCGATGGAAACAAAAACTAATACGCAGAAACACCACAGTGCCTTCGCAGCTTTCCTTGCCCTGACAAAGGCAGTGGAGCAGTTGCTCCTGAGAGTAGCTAAGATTAGCACTGTCCTACAGCCTCATCTCCAGAAGTACCTCTCTCTGCACACACCTGTGTGCAACCTCGGTTAAAGACAGCCAACATAAAGATAATTTATGTTAAAACAGACTGAAAAACCCACATATTCAAACAAACAAACACAACATAACACATCGTGCAATTGGCTTTGTTACCAAGCAACAACCTACGAGTCATGGCTCAGTGAGTGATGCAAACCCTTTTGTTGTATTTGGACAGGGACCAGTTGTGTCAGACAGATATGCCATTGTTGCTTCACTGACAGGCCATACAATCTTCCATTGAGTGTCATTAAGCGGTTTGTGTTCCAGTAAACTGCTTGATTGTTTGATTCAGCGCCTGAAGGACAGGTTGACTGACAGAGAGAGCCGCACAAAGAAACACACATTCAGTGTTTTAAGACAGGCTTTCTACTGACGTACAGCCGAAGTGTTCATTGACAGAACTCAGTCCATCACACAACAAAACAACCATTTCAGTTTTCAATATCCATGATTCACATAAGGTCAGGTGGTGAATCTTATTTCTAGGCTAAAAACAACTGTTAAAAATAAATAAAATATTTATACCTTGGTATCATCAGACAGAATGGAGGCTTGTAGAATATTTCTCTCTTTTATGAATATTTATAATCATATAACTGACAATAGTCCGAACGATGAAGAACGAGCAGTTCGGCATTTTTTCAACCTGTACCTTTGTTGTTGCATGCTATATGATCATTTACTTACCCAGACAGTTGTGGCACAACTCGAACTCCATCGGAAAATATTTATAACCACATGCGATCAGCATATATCCATATAATGGGATATATGCTGCTCTGCCTTTAAATAAGGCATTATCTGCCACAAAACTCCATTTTACCAATTTGTTGTTAGCAAATGCTAGTCCGATCCCTCTGTGAGCTGGCACTTGCCCCGAACGCTCCCATTATATGGATTTATGCTGATCGCGTGTGGATATAAATATTTTCCGATGGAGTTCGAGTTGCGCCACAACTGTCTGGGTGAGTAAATGATCGTATAGCATGCTACAACATAGGTACAGGTTGA
>JAVQJG010038176.1:0-19329 GCA_036024015.1 Craterocephalus amniculus
TCTCGCTGCTCTTGACGCGCGGCGAGAGCAGCGAGGGCAGCCGACGCTCAAACGCCCAAAACGCGCTGCTCCGGACGCTCAAAACGCGCTGCTCCGGACGCTCAAAACGCGCTGCTCAACTGCTCGCCGCGCCTTGACGCGCATTTACATAGACTTTACATGTAAACCTGACGCTCCCGACGCTCTCGCTGCTTTTGGTCTGAACGCACCATTATGTAAGACGGAGGACTAAAGGTTGTAATCTTAAACCACTTTTTATCTGATATAATATTTGTCTTCTCCCATGAGAGTAAAGTTAATCATTTTGGACAATAGCCAAAGGTTTAAACTCTCAAATGTCTTTAATTAATAGTTTTTATCTTCAACTTTTACTTCTCTGTTACATGATAATCTCTGGCAAAGTGGGAAAATAAAGTTTATTTCACCTGCAATGAAAAATTAAACATGTTGATTCCTTATACAAATTTATTCAAATTATTTATTTCATTTATTAATTCTATTATTATTATTATTATATTTATAGATTTTTTATTATTATTATTGGCAGTAGTAGTAGTTTTATAAAATGTTTTAGGAATTTGTTTTTTAGCTTCAGAAAAAGATGTAATTTTTTGCCACCAGGTGGCAGTAGCGATCCATCCATTTACAGGTGAAGCTTTTAACCTTATACACTGAAACAAACAGCTGATGTGTTCAGGGTAAACCTGTTAGGAGCACAGGTGAGAGAGAGAGCTTGAGGACTCACCTAGCGTTGGTGCACTGAGTGCCATGACACCATAATAAGAGAAAGGTCCGGTCTCAAACTTCATGTTCTCGTTGCCGGCCTCCACCTCCACTCGGCCCTGACAGATTCAACACACAAAACATGGTTGTTATTAAAAATGTGGCAAAACCAACAACTTTAAAATCCTTCAGAACAAAAGTCAGCATGCCAGACAGACATAAAACCTAAACATTTCAATAATTAGCCACCATTATTACACATAGAACTTATACTATTCAGATGTCAACATCGTAGCAAGGATTTAAATTTAAACATTTTAGATGCTCCCCACTGTATTTATTTATAAATACAGTGAAAATTTGAAAATAATAATAAGTCCAATAATTTAAGAAAATTAAAAAACAATGATTCGCTCTGAAAGAAAGACATATAAACACAGGTCAATGTGGGGAAGTCTATCAGGTCCCCCAACCATAACAAAACCACAGCTGAAGGCAGTTTTCTTATTCTAAATTTATTGAAATATGAAAATGGCTTTTTATTCACTCTGATTACCTGTAGAAGCCTAATTTAATCATTTGTCACCATTTATCTGCACTGCAATGCCGACTTAGTTTTTTTTTTATTGTAATTACACGGCTTGGCCTCTAGAGGGCGGTGCAGTCACAGGTGTAAAAAGTTAAAGATTCTGATGTCCTTCAAAGACTCCCTGCATCATTTGTAGGAGGAAACAATTACTTTTGTCTCGATCAGATACCAGGAAGGACTCTTGAACTGCTTCTCCGCTGATAGAAGCTGGGGGTGGGAGGGGGAGCTTCATGTAAGGAACATTAAAATGAATGGGAGGTGGGATGGGAGGACAGAGGGGGGTTAAGGAGGCCTCTGTGTTAGTGCAGAGTTGGCCCGGTTTGGCCAGCTGGAATGTGTGAACTGCAGCAACAATACAGCACAGTTAATCCACGCTGCCACCCCCCCTTTCATCCAACATCACCCCCCATACGCAGCGCTAATGAAACACAACAGGCGGTACGGATATATATATTTATACACGAATAATCTGATGCAGCCGTCCGTTCTCGCTGAATTATTACAGGACGCTGAAGTTTACAACTTGTGACCAGTTTCTACTACAAATCACATCTATCCTCCATCTGATACAATCATATAATCACAGTTGAGCCATTTATCAACGTGTCAAAATTCCTATAAACCCATGATTACGCCCAGCACTATTTTCACTCACAGATCTAAGCCTAAATGTTTTTATCTACGAAACAAACAGACTTTGCTTGATAAAAAGGAAACATGAGGATGTTTCAGATGCCTTGGAGGTTGCAGCGACGGGTGTTTTGTCCAGTGAGTCCAGGTAAAAAATGTGCACTGTCATGCCTTCAGGACTGTGCATTTCTGGCTATATTTAGCACCAGATAGGCCTCATGGGGATGGTTTTAATCTAAACCGGTTGCTAAGAAAATATCTGGAAACATGTTTCCCAAATCTCTCACGCTATGTTGCATTTATTTTACTTGCTTTGCTTTGGGCTTCACTAATGTTTTTTCTGTGGTCCAAATCTGCCAGGTAGCATCTGAACCTGCTCTTCCAGCAGGTGCTGAATCATCAGAGGTCAAACACTGCAGCTGGAAGAGGAGCAGAGATTCACTGAAAGCCTCCTCTGACAAACAGCAGCCACAGAAAAACCAACCAGGAACAGGATCCTGACAAATCACGCCTCAACATGCGCTTAAATCTACATGAGTCACGTGTCAGTGTGCGCTGACACACAAAAAACATTAGACACAAATGCCTCCCAACATGCCACAGGCTTACTCCAGGCATCCACCCTGCAGCGCAGTCGCCCTTTAATTCATAGGGAGGGCCTGGGGGGAGGGAGGGAGGGAGGAGAGGGGGAATATAAAGGAAAGGAGGCGGAGGACAGAAGTGAGAGGTGTAAAACCGACGGCACACCAGTCTGACTCGTTCTGCCAGATCTGCAGCACAGATGCTCAAACTCCTCAGACCGTGTGCGACACACAGACCCAGTTCTTCTTCTTCTATCTGCGATGACTCATTTTAACGTCACGTTTAAGCGTCTCCACAGATTTTCTGATTTCTGATGGATGAATGAATGAAACAAGATTAGCAGCATGGATGCATGTGGCTGCATGTGAAAGCAAAGTCTGATCGCTTTACTGCTGCAATTAAAGAAAAATAAAATCTAAATCGTTGTGATATCTGATTGGATTTGTCATGCTACTGATGATAAACATCTGCTATCAGGATTTTTTTTTTGTTCATTTCTGATGACCATATTTGGCTAAAAGAAGAGAAATGGATGAAGAAGCCCTAAATATCCACAAATCCACACAGTGACGTCAACTTTGCATCCCTCTTTGTCTTAACAGCTTTATGCAAATACACAAACAGCTGCAGACACACAACCTTCCTACACAGCACGTCCACTGAGCAGAAACTCAAAACTGCTGCACAGAACAAATTAGCATTTTTGCATCTAAATGTGGATGTGAGAGCGTCCCGGGTGCCATCACACCTGAACTTCCATGCTGGGGACGTTTGGATTCATGTTCACACCAGATTTAACAGATATGTCAGAGGATGTGTCATTTTCTATTTAATTTACAGTTTCTATGTGTGTGTGTGTGTGTGTGTGTGTGTGTGTTAGCACACACTCATTTCCACAGTGTGTGCTTGTCAAACACATGCAAAGCAGCTAAACCAAGGTTTCTCCTGCATGGAATACAGTGCAAAAGTCATTTTCTTTAAAGCAGCTAAATGATTATCCAGGAACCTCGCAGGACAAACTACTTATCTGTCGCTCCAGCAGAGCATCTTACTGATCTTTAACTTCCTGATTCAGTGATTTGGCTTAAAGTAAAGCCAGACTGTGCATTTCTGGTTGTGAGGCAGTTTGTTGTTGATGAGACACGTGTGAGACTTCGACTGTAGGTGGTTCTTGGCCAAAGTTCAGGTTGGAGGGTTATGACTCATAAACAACGTGAGCGAGACCTCTTTGTCCCCTCCAGAGATGTCATCCATCAAACCCGGAGGACAAACACAGCTGATGTCCCGACAGGTTTTATAACACCGGACCCTTTGTGACCACGGCTGATCATTTCAGGACGTTTTCACTTCAGTAACAAGACATATTAGGGTCAGTCAGGGCAGAAAGGGAAGGTATGGGGGAAGGGTGGAGCTAGAAAAGTATTACAGTAAGCCTAAAGTTGTTACAGTGCTAAATAATGAGATCTAAAAGCATTTACACAGATTATTTATGTATATTAAAGGTCAGAACTTGGATCTCAAATTTAGTTTAACACTTTAATTTGCAACAAAAACATGATAAAGAACTTGAAATGTTGAACAAATAAAACACATTAAACAAAACGTTTGTGGAAAAAGTTTTCTTCTACTGCAACTAAACAGCAAAAACCAACAGTGCAAGTATAGTAACGATATAGTAATGGTTAAAGGTTAATCGGAATATACTACCATGAGAAGGCGCAGAAAAGAAGAAAATATGCTGAAATATGTCCACATTAACCTTAGTTTAATATTAGAAACAAGATAAAACAGCCAGTAAGACTCTATTAACTGATCTGCTCACTTGATGGGGATTAATTTGTGAGTTTAGAAGGGAAGCTGAAAATAAGAAGGATTTACCACAAAGTGCCGTGGATGAGGCTTGAATATGGGCCAGTTACAGCGAGGACGTCATCGCATGCATGGTGGCTGTGCAATCCACCAGCTGCACATGAGTCGTCGTCATTTAAAACGGAAATACACTGACGTGAGTTTCTATCAGATCAAGTCTCAGCTTCAAACTTCAGTCACTGCTGATTAACACTCAGTCAGGATTCATTTCAGAGACTTTTCTCCAGAAATTTTACCTCCTTCAAGATATTTTCTCACTGAACAAAAGCAATTATCGTGAAAAGGAGTTATGCTTCAGAGGATGTTTAGCTGGAAAATTATTCTACAGGTGTAATGTGGAAAAAAGTTGTGACACCTGTTGTCTGAGGAGTCACCGCCACAGCTTTGTTAAAAACTATAACAAAGTAACCCCCCCCCTACCACCTTAGCACATCCTTTATGTGTGTGTGTTTGCATGTGTGTGCGTCTTTGCAGCTTCTATTGTTTAGAGATTGGTGACAACGCATCATAAAAATGAACAACAGTTCTATGTAAGTCCCACATTTCTTCAGTGGGATTCGACTCTGACTCAGAGTTAAACTCAGGTCTGACTCTGAAGTGGCGACACTGTGATGTCTCATTTTTACTGGGCCGATTCCTTTTAAGTCCAAGAATCCAGCCTATTCTCACAGGACTCCATTTTTCCATCTCTGTGTCACAACAGGAAGAGCGGCTCTCAGACGATGCGCTGATGTGATTATGCTGGTATGTTCGGGATCGACAACAACTGTTTATATTGTTGTAAGGATTGGTCACACAATCTTTCATCTGGAAAGCGAATCTATAATGGACATGTTTCTGGACAAAAAAAGAACAATTAAAGTCTTGAGGAATAAAGGAAGGATAAAACGGCAACTTGATGGAGGGATGTGGGAACTTTACCTGAGACAGTGTGCTGTACACATAAAATGTATTATTATTCTTATTGATATTATCATTATCAATTGAATGAAATGAATGAAAGAATGAAAAATACTTTATTAATCCCATAGGGAAATGACAGGGAAATTTAATTATTGTCATTACTCTATTATTATCATTATTATTATTATTGTCATTTATTATCATTATTATAATAAATATGACAACATATGAGAAAAGTGCCAAAAGTATTAGTAAAAAACCTTAAGAAATATATTTCATAAAAACATTTTAACTCTTTAAAAACAGAAATCTAAGTTTGCTTGTGCAGCCGTTTTATGAGAAATACAAGGCATGTTTTATGAATCCCTCCTTTCATAAATTGTCAGTCTGAGGATGATGATGATGAAAACACACACATAAAACTGTTCACACAGGCACCTAGAAGTGGAACAAGGACGTGTAGTAATCCATGTTTAAAGCTGTGTGCACGTTATCACAGCCAAGTTTCTTTTACATTCGGTTTGTACGAATAAAATGAAGCCATTGTGAGGCTTAAAGTACCCACAATGCAAGCCAATTGCAGACTGGCGAGATGGTCAGAATCTGCTATCCTGCAAGTTTTCTTTTTTTTTCCTGCTCCAACACACCTGATCTTCCCTTCTGGGCTCTAGGTTTGAGGGTGTTGTGTTCTAGACTTGCTCAGTGGAATAAAAGGTCTGGGCCCGGGAAGATTGGATCATACGGGAGTAAGCAGGCAAAAACAGAGGAAAAACGGTCCTCAATTTCCACTTTTTAAAGTCAAGGAAACTCACTTTACTTCACGCAGGAAACACTTGAGGATAAGTACATGTCAACAAACTTTAATGTGTAAAGTTCTTGGCTCTTACAAAGCTAGTTTTATTTACTGCAGAGACCACCAATCGGTCAGCGGGGCTCCTCAGCCGTGGGCAGTAACAACAAAGTCAGCATCACATCGTCACATTCGTCTGTTCCCACCAGACAGAAATCATTTAAAACAACATTCAACATGACGATTCCATCTGTGCACACAGATCCCATAACCATGGGTTTAAACTGGATACCGGAGCATGTTTATGAACTACAGACAGACTGGTGCTATCAAGCTGGGACATGCATGAAGCAGTTTAAGAAAATAAAGCTTTTATCTTTATGCAAACTATAAAAGAAACGATACAGGCAAGCTCAAATATTTCATCCCAGGATTGAAACAATCAGAGACTCTTTCCACTTTTTTCTCCCCTTTCTATCTCCAAATAAAACCTCTTAGAACAGAAAAGATTATTTTTGTTTGTAGGACAAACAGCAAACACACCGTTTCCACACTAACATAATGGAAGCTCTTAGCAGAACTTGACATAAATAATTCACCAAGTTGTCTGCAGTGGGTCTGTAAGCACTGAAATAAAACCACCAACACATAAACGCTTCCACTTTTTTTACATTATCTACTCATAAAACATGTGCAAAGATATTGCACATGACACCACATTGATCTTAAACTTGTATAAACCTCTCCGACACAAACACCCCGACACTAAATGCACTCCTGAAAGGTTTCAGTGGATTATTCCATGTGTGGGGTCCTAGACGGCTCCGACATCCGGCCTCCCACCAGGAAAATCTCACAGAGGAGAGCGGCTTAGAGAAGCCGAAACCCCGCTAATGACTGTTTGGGAGCTATCGTAACTGATGGGAGGGAAATAAATGTGTGTGAAAGAGTGAGATTCGGACAAAGACGTGTCGCTTTCCCACCCTGTGGGATTTCAATCCTCATGTAATGTACACAGAGGACATGCAGGAGGAGTGCAAATGCAACATGGAGAGGGATGAGAGGCAATGAGGGCGGAGTATGTGTGTAGGAGTGAGAGCATGACCAGTCTGTTACTGGAGATGGCTGTTATATACAATTACGTGTTCTTCTGAATAAATAAAAAAGCAAGAATACAACAACATAAACTGAATCAAGTGATCATATTCAAGTGTAAAACTACTGCTTAGTAACAGGAAAATGAGTTGGAAGCTGCTTCAAATCCATTTTCTGCTTCAAATAATTAATTTCCAAATAACCAATCAATTTTTCTCCATCCTCTGGTGTTTTAAAGATGAATACAGACAGAAGAGGATGGACAAACTAGCAGCCAGCTAATTGCAGCTTTGATTGTAGCACCGATTGTGATGAAGAATAGCAGCAACACACACAAAAAAAGAGGAACCGCTTTCGCAAAACAGGGATTTTAATAATGAGACAAAAATGAGTTGCAGGTTTAACTTCCCCAGTTTCAGCGAAGAAGTTTAACAAACTCCCAGGAGCAATTTATCTCATGACAGCAAGAGACCTTGATAATTAGTAACGGTGATGAAAGAAAATCGAGATTCTTGTTCATCATCATTCTGAATCATTTCAAAATTTCCAAAAATGTTTACTTCTAAAAGACTTCAAACATTATTTGCTTGACTACTTTAAAGGTTACTTCTAAATGTCAATGCATGTTAAATCTTAAATTGATTAGCAAAATTTAAACCATTTTTTGATTTAAAAAAAATAAAAAAATCACTTTTTTCTTTCAAATAATAAAATAATTCGTCAAAGCTGCTTCCGGCTCATTGAGGAATTAAGTTATTAGCACATTGTTACTAAAAGAGGATTGAAAGTGAATTGGGATCGATTTGAAATCAAGAATCAATTCAGAATTGAACAGTCACCCTAAAAATCAGAATCAAATTGAATCATGAGTTCCTTGAAGATACACATCCAAATAATGACATAGCCTACCACGATGATTGACAGGATACGACCCCTTACAACATGTATGCAGGTAGAATTACCTCACTTTAAAGACATTTTTAAAAGTAGCATGACTTTAACGTAATCTCATGTGATAATAAGAACATAAAGTGTGTGGAATAACTTAAACCTCAATCACTCTGGGAACCCAGTAAATCTGAACCTTTAACCCTGCAACATAACCAGCTGATCAGCTCAAAGGATGAAAGAAGTTAATTAAACCGAGTCATGCTTAGACTGATGGGGTCATTCACCTTCTCAGCTTCAGCTTCTAAAATACAGAAAGTTTTAAGTTTTTAAGTCCTCCACGCCTCCCAGAATCCTCTAAAAAACATGTTTTTCTATTGCAGATCTTGTTCAATGACTCAAACTGATTAGTATTCTTTGCTTCATCAACAATTTTGGGAGCCCTGCCAGGTGAGTGCTGTTTATGACGCCTACCGCCATCTGTCGCAGGCTGCAGTTTACAGACGCTTTCAACAACAAGGCAGATCCCAAATGGCTGCGGTGAGGATCCAGATACACGCTTAGAGAAGGGTTGACTTGGGGGTGAGATGGAAGTAAAACAGAAGGATGCTAGGTGGAAAAGTTAGCTTTAATCCAGGTTTGAAGGCTGCAACATTCACGTGTCTGCCATTTAAAAAGTATTCAGATAGTGAAACAAGGGTCAGAAATCTTAAAGAAATCTTCAAAAGGGTTTTTTTATGGGTTTCCTTTCATACCCACAGTGTTGTGCATGTAAAAGTTGCACCTTACAAAGTTATCCCCCCATCAGGAGACAACAAACCTGCCAGAAAAAACTTCGTTAGCAGTCCAGGCCTTTATGTCCTCTACTTATAACCACACAGCATGTTTGCACAACATCAGCCGAGTCACTTCTTTATTTGGCAAACCTCAAATGATGAATGAGCAGCCGCTGAGTTTGAACCAATCAGAACAGACCAGGGACTTCTTAAAGAGACAGACACTACATTTTCAGACCGAATGCAGCAAAATGTTCAGCAAAACTGTGAGAAAAATAAGTTTTAAGATCACTCAAATTTGCAGATGTGTTGCAGTAAATTAATATCATGTATTTTAGCAAATATAGGTTATTAGTAATGCATAATCTTTTTTTTACATTTATATTAAAACTAAAAGGTGGGAGATAATTTGGTTTATTCATTAATCAGTTTGGCTTGTTTTTTATGGTTGCACCATAAGGCTAGAAGGGAAGGTCAGGTAATATCTATCAGTCTCACATGGATAAAAAACAAATAGACAAAAGCAAGCAGCTCTGGATCTTTATGTAACCAGAACTTCCCAGCCTGCCGCCTCCAATGACCACATACCTGCAGGATGAGAATGAAGTAGTCGACGGCTTTGCCCCTCTGGTAGATGTAGTGGTGCTGAGACCGCCTGTCGCTTTCATTGAACTTGATCTCCTGGATCACATCGGGATGGCGTAAGATTCGCAGCAGCACCTTGTCTGAGATCTGAGATGTGTTGAACAGGCTCACCTCTGCAGGAGAAAGGAGGCATTAAATTTTCAGACTACCAACCGCTCCGCTGTTTGTGTGATCGGTGAATTTACTCTGAGCAAAAACTAGCAGATGCATGTGGGCAGTATGGAAAAATAACCAAAAATGTCAAAGACTACAACTGCAGCCCCTCAGATTAAAACTGCATCTTTAAGATTTAGACTTTTCCTCAGAAATATCTGGTCTTACAGCTTGTTTCAGCCTGTGGGAAACCTAATATTCATGAAATTTTCCATTATGTTTAAATATTTAAATAACCTCACGGTTCAAGCATATAAAGGAAAATGGTAAAAATGAAACTGGTTCGAAGAGGTGAGGAAAGAGACCAATGGACGAGCAACCTTTCTGCCGGGCAGATATTCAACTATCCGCAGCAGAGCCACATCCTCACGGCATGCAGACTTTTCCCATGACATCCCACACTCCACTAAGTAGGAAAACACACATGACATCATCCATCCAGCTGCCACTAGAACCCGGCTCTGCATCTCAGAGGAAAGCCATTTATAACTGTTTCGAAACATGACATGGCAGAATAATTCCATGATCATAAATGACATTAGTTCTCAGAGTTTTTCCTAGGATGATAAACATTAACCAAATGATAAACAAACAAACAAATAAATAAATAAACAATAAATAAATAAATAAATAAAAAGGAAAATAAATAAAAAATAAATAAATAAATGACAGCATCAACGTTTAAATATAAAATTAAAATAAATAAAAAAATTCAACATTTATTCATTTAAATTGTTTCTAGTTTTTACATGCAGTCCCACTGTTAAAAAACAGGAACTGGTGAAATATGTTTGGTTGACATGTATTTCTTAACCATTTTAAACCCGAATGTTGCAATCAGAGTTCAGCCATAAGTGCCGGGTCCCCACCCAAACTTGAAACAAAGAGACGGTGCAGAGTGCAAACAAAGGCCGTATGCAACACCCAGTGAGAGGTGAGGCATATACAGACTTCATCAAACAAACGCCTGTCGGTTTACATATTAAGTCAAAGTGCTTATCAGCCGTGTCATATTCACAGTTCTCTACATACACATTACATTCCCTTGTTGTTTCTTGATTAATAAGTTTAGGGGAAAGATAATATTGCAACGACGCATAAATGATGTGTAACAGTAAGTGATACAACAAATATCCATGTCAAATATCAGCCGGAAGAGACATGAATAACTGTTAAAGCTGGGAAAAGATGATTAAAGTAAGTATACCTTATTTAAATTAAAATATTTAATTTTAAATTAGGATATTCAATTTAAAACAACCCTGATGTAACGGCAACATCCTGTGAAGAAAAGCAGAAACAAACGTCAGCAGGCGCCGATGTTGTGCCTGCTGACAAGCAGACACATACCAGTGTGTGTGACGGGGAGGGAAGTGTTGCCTCATAACACACATGCTAAAACAGACAGATTGCAACAAGGTGATTTGTGCAAGTAATGGCAGAGCAGAGCTTGTAGCGGGGCGGAGGGGACAGTCAGACGACCTGCTTGGGTCTGAAATAGATCATCCTTGTAAGTAATATTCTAACCTCCTCACTGCATGTAAGCACTTGTCTCTCCTTCAGATGACAAACAGGAGGACAGAATCCATCAGCTCCTGGCTTTACAGCTGCACAACATGTTTAAATTGGATAATAGAGTAACATGAAGAGCTCCCTGTATGTCGGTGCTGTAGCGATAAGTGAGCGGTCCCCACCTGTCGCCAGGAAGCGATGAGCCGCCAGCAGCAGCTGAGGAGAGATCTTCACCTTCGATTCACTCTCGTGTTTGAAGGCAGAGAAGTCTCTCTTGTTCTTATTGGGCGCCACTTTCTTCCTGGTGCGGTTGTCAGCTGGGAAGCAGCAAACACACACACACAGCAAACAAACATCATTAATACAATCCACAAGCTTAATATAAAAGAACAAAGGTTGTTCTCATTACTGGCTTCAGGCATCCTGCAGCAGGTTTGTTTAACCTTGAAAAGCAAAGACATTATTTCTTTCATTACAGCCTCAGTTTACGATTAAGTGGCTAAATTGGCATAAAACTTAATGTATGAATAGATATAACCTGGTATAATAAAGGTCAAATAATAAATATAGCACTAAAATGACCAACCTGATTCTATTTCCCTCACAATACCAACTCCAAATTTGAGTGCCACATCGGTTTTGTTTTATTCCAGCCATAGAGGAACATCATTTTTTTCTTTTCAGACAATCAAGTCTATACATCACCGTCAACTTACGCTGTCCAATCAGGCAAAAGTTTGACAGGAAGTGGCTTTATCATAGTTTCCAACAATGTAGTGACTGTGATCTATTCTTAAATCATTAAAATGTAGTAAATAATGGTGTTATCATGGTGGATCTTCTAGAGAGGGTCTGTAAATAAACATTACATACACACCAATGCTCCTGGGAAATTTCTGATAGTGTTAGTGACAGCACTCAGGGAGTTTTATGATAACGTATTAAATTCAAATAAGCTTAGTGATCTACATACATGTGACAAATATATTATCAGACTTACTGTAAGTATCCGATTCATCCAGAATCTCTGATTTAATTATCTCCTCGATCACGTCTTCAAGGGTGACTAAGCCCAGCACTTCGTAGAACGGATCTCCTTCCCCCTCGTTGTTCACCTTCTGGACAATGGCCAGGTGGGACTTTCCTACATGAGACAAACAGAGTGAGATCAGTCTATCCATTTTACATTTAACATCACGTTTAACAAACAAAAATGTCTCCTGGTATTTCTGTATTTGCAATTCAGATGATTTGCATGAATATTCAAAGGAAAAAGAAATAAAATTACGTCAGTTTCAGTTACTGCATATGATGGGAGTATTTCAGAGTGTATTTAAAAACCTAATATGATCACGTTTTATTACCAAGATAAAAGCAGTGGCCTCAACCAATGTTTTCTGTGTATTTATTAAGATAATCTAAAGTAAATGTAAAGCAGAGATTAGCCAGGCTGCACAGCGATAGATAACAAAACTGGAAAGCAGAAAAAATAACAAAACCAGAAGCCATGACATTAATTGTTCATGTGATTAGTCATGAGTTAAATGTTTACTGCATCACCGCTGAGCCTCAGTCACAAACGGCACCAGTAAGAGCGAAGACGTTCACCAGTGACCGAGCCCCGGGGTGTAAGACCTCAGATAGGTTTATATTCATGTTTTTATTTGATTCAAAGGCAGAGAAGAATAAAGAATTCTGTAAATTTACCATAAAAACATAAAAGTTTGTCTCAAAAAACCTGCTAAAATACATTTGAAGCACTGTAATCTGCCTCTTTTGGCCTTCGTGTGTGGAAAAATGTCTGTTTAGTTACTGTATCCTGTTTAATAAGCATAAATATAACCAAGTCGTTTAAAACATGACATACTGTGAGTTAAGGAGCTCATTAATTTTTTTTAAAATGTTTTATAAAAATGGAAATGGATAAAATAATGTTAAAACCTCAGAGATAACCTGCTGGGACCTGATCTAAACATATCTAGGCATGAATATGTGCTCCGATTTCAATTATTGTACTTTTTAAAAAATCTATTGGTTTCTCTCCCAATAAATTTAAAGAGGATTTTGTATGGATAATATTTATAAAATATATGGATAAATATGTTTAGGTAATTTAACACATGGGAAAGATTTTGAAGACATAAGAGGGCCTACAAATGTGGGCCTAACATCATATATGCAAATATGCAAATAAATAATAATGATAATACCTTGTTATATCAATAAATGTAATTTATTATTATCATTATTATTTTTATTGTGATTTTTTATCTACAATTATATAAAAACTTAATGAATCCATTAAAATATATTAAACTGGAATAAAACAAAATACAGCTACATTTGAAATAAATCAATAATTAAAATAATTAATGGATTAAAAGACATAAGCAAATGAATAACAGTGAATACATTTTTTAAAAATCATCAAAAAGAAATAACAGAAAATCAAATTCCTTTTAAAAAAAGATTGGAGGCCGTTAGTGAGAAATCTGACACAGCAGCTACTTAAGGGTAAAATTATCACCATTTCTGTAACATTTTTGTTGATTCATTTTGTATTTACTTATTGATCATTTCAGTTCTCTTTTAAAATGCTGAGTCATGTTTGATGAACAAAAAACACACCATACTCATTCCATCAAACACAGTGGTGGAGGGGTGGTTATTAGGGTCGCTCTCCAGGCATGACTCAGCAAACATGACTCAGTGAATCATCGGACCATGAGAACTTACTCTGAATGCAGTTACACTGGCTCTGACTCAGCGGTAAAGACATCCTTACTACATGAACTCCAACTAAATATGTCATCGTATGTATCTGCTGGAATGAGATAAAGACCACGATGAAGCAAGTTGTCATTAATCTGTGTGATCATTATTACATTAAAATGCAGAAGAGTGAATCAAACTAATTGAGAATAACAGCAGAAACATAAATCAATTAACCATTTTCTGGAATTACAAACAAATACATCCTTTTGTTGCCTTATTCTTGTAGCTTTTCTTGCAATTTTATTTATTAACTGAGCCATTTCATTGTTCATACAATTAAACCTCTAAATTGGAGAACTTAATTTTGTTTTCACTTTGCTTTCATTTAGGAATGACTCAAATTATGAGTCAGCATGGTTCAGTTTGTCTTTAGCACATAATCCTTTTAATGTGTTTTTAACTTATGGTAACACAATCATATTTGGAAGGCTATTACAAAAACAAAGATACAAGTGAAGCAAGTTCTCATTCATTGTAATGCTATGACATAAAAACAAAGTGTTCACAGCAGAGCTGAATAATACTGTAGAAAAGCTAACACGGATACACAACACTGGACTTCTTCCTCCACATAGAATATATTTATAGAATATGATTTAAGCTCAGAATATCCCTGCTGACGTCTTTTATGTTTTAACTAACATCCAATGTGAGATTTGATCAATTACATCACAAATGTTGCTAACAGGCAAACATTACACAACCTGCTGGCAGGATCTAGATGTGTATGCTGCTTTACAAACCTGTCATGCTCTCACAATCACGATATGTGATAACTGTTCTGACATTAACTCATCTGCCCACGCCCTCTGCTTGCACCGCAAATAGCCTGTTAATGTGTACAGGTCCTTATAGTTTGGGTTGGGCCTGAACTTTGGCCTCTACTGTTACTGTACAACACAAAAAAACACACAAGGCACATGCAAACCTTTTCATAGAAACCCTGGCTCCCGAATTGGTTCTGAATTATTGATATTGACGGAAAAGCATCATGAGGATATCAGGGAGGGTTGTGCCCTGAATAAGCAGAAAACTGTCTCATACACACGATTTTTATTTTAACTCCAATCAACATGCTCTGGATCACAATAGAGAAACAAAAGGCAGAGGGAGAGAGAGAGAAATCACAAAGACCCAGCACCTGTCACTGCTTCAAAAATACAAGCAGCAGATCAATGGGATTTACAAAGAGCTCGTATGACCGGCAATTAAGCGCAGACCAGAGGCTTTGTGCGTGCATGTCCTTGATGTGTGTCTGCATGTCCTGGCAAAGCGGGCGCTGCTGGGACGATGACACAAACACACTCCACACATTCTCAGCCTTGACCTTGTTCGCTTTTACTACATAAATAGACATTAGAGACTTTAAGGAATCCATTTCCCACTCGAGTCTGTTTGGTAACGACATGAGCTGGGTTGATCGCGTACTGTACATTTGTTGTAAAAGAATGGGCCAGACGGTTCTCATTGTGGCACGATTCCATCAGGCTCAATGACCGTCTGATTTAAAAGCCCTTTTCGTGTAAACTGATCTGAAATAGCTTGTTGTGTCTACCAGAAACAAACAATGGTTTGGCTGAGTGTCCTGCTCAATGTGGATACGAGGAGACGGGAGTGAGTCACGCTCGTCTGAGAGGTGCTGCCATCCAAGATGGATTTCAGATTAGATTTCAGACTTAATAATCAAAAATCCAGCAACTCTAAAGCAGTGGTTCTTAAAACTAATCAATTGATAGTCAAGAATTTAATTTTCTTTTTTTTAAATTGATAAATCTTTACACTGGTTCTGAAGTTTACACAATGTTTTTCTCCCTTTTCTACATTTTATTATACCCTATAAATACTAAATGTTGAGATAAAAATATTAACATTTCATCGTAAATCGTTACTTAATGCTCCCAATAATTGATTAAGACAATTTAATTGAAAGTCCATACCTAGTTGGGACCCCCTTGGGGGTCTTGAGATCATTCAGGGATCACCAGATAGTTATAAAATATATATAAACTACATTTATCAAATAAATCCGGAGTTTGTATCAGGACAATCAAAATCAAACCACCAATGCAGAGATAAATATAAAAATGGCTCCTTTATTTTCTAACACAATGATGCATAACAATTCGTATTAAAAATCTGAATTAGCATCATCTCAGTGAGAGAATCTGATGTTGGGCTTTTAGATGTAATCATCGGTGAACTTAATCCACTAAAACACACTTAATCCTCATTATCTATGAAAGTCCTGATAATTTTCAAGCCTTATATTTAGCGGTGGGACATAAGTACATCACTTCCACTTTCTGTCAAATCACAAGTCTTTCCAATCCCCACATCTAAAGCGGAATTAAGGAAAGCTGTTTAATATTCCCATAGATTCATTAAACTCTGACATAAACCAGTCAGTTATCTTCTCCTCCTCATAGCAGCAGAAAAAAAGAAATTTTGCAGTGAAGCATGCTGCTTTCACTTTATTTTGAGCCGTTACAATAAGAGGTCTACCACATTTTTTATCTCAATATTTTTTTCTTTAATCATGATATATTAGAAATATCGCAAACATAACTTCTTTTGCTCATGTAAGCAGAGACAGTTCAAATTTACAGCCTTATGTGCTAAATGGACTTTTATTAAAGATCAGAAGCACATGTGCATTAAAATATTTGACTATAATTCAAGTAAATGTGTATTAAAATAATAAAAAATACTTTTCAATGACCATTACAAAGCTAAAGTTGTGCAAAATGCCACAAAAGAGATACTTTTAACTCAACATAAGCCAACTCAAAATAAAAGATATTCCCTAATTCTACATCATGTGAGTTAAACTCTCAATTTATTTTAAAAAATCTTCATATAACGCAAGCTATAGTAAAATCAACATTAAAATCTCCATATTAAATAAGCTTAGTCGAGATGATTGCTCAGATAAAATCATTTTCCCAAGTTTTCAATCTGTACTAATGATTCAGTTTCTTATCAAATACTCTTAAAATGACAACGAAACTAAGTTGTATCATATTGTGCATCACATGCCACTGTATGAATCCTCCCTCTGATGAAATCACACTGGCCGTGTCCTCACATCCTAATGTCTTCCTGCATACCAACCGCCTGTCTCACGCAGAATTACATCACATCAGGACCTAACGGAGGACATTTGTCATCGGTGTCCCACGGTAAGGAGGCCTCTGAGCGCGCTCATTAGCTGATAGCTGCTCATTCCACACAAATCACTGCAGCAACCAGAAACAGAGACATCATGTCATGGAAAAGCCGCTCTGTGTGTGTGTGTGACCTCTCCCTGTGGTGCTGAGTCAATTTTTCAGAGGAAGCAGGACCCCGGGGGACATATTTACCCAGAGTAACTGAGGAGAGACTGGAGACTCCTTCACAGCACACACACACAAACACACAGAGTTAGTGATGAACTTCACCCACATCCGCAGCGCTTCACTCACGTCTGACCTTTGTCAGGACAGTCTGAAGTCACGTGAAGAGAAAATACATCTTTATCTGTGTTAGCTGGACCTTGACTGCTACTCGCAGCCACATAGTTTAACAAGAACGTGGCCGAAATGCAGAAGTTTGTCTCCATGATTCTGCAGGTAGAAACGACTTAAGGCAATCGTTTGGGATGACATTATCTGTCCTTTTTGTTGTTTTGGAGGAAATTTGATCTATTTTTCATTTAGATTTAAAGTAATTTATTTTTAAGGTCTCACTATGAGGATGGGCTCCAGCTACGGTCTGGACTTTGGGAAATGTATCGAGATTTTTAAATATATCCAGACTTTGTCACGCGTGATGCAGAATTAGGGAATATCTTTTATAAGTTTTGTTGAGTTAAAAGTGTCTCTTTTGTAGCATTTTGCACGGCTGCATCTTTGTTATGGTCATGAAAAGCATTTTTCATTAATTTAATACACATCTACTTTAATTTCAGCCAAATATTTTATTGCTCACGTGCTTCTGATCCTTAATAAAAGTGCATTTAGCACTTAAGGCTGTAAATTTGGTTAATTGACCACAAAGAATTATGTGGAGATATATTTTGTATAACCTGATTAAGGAAAAACTTTTCGAGATACGCAATTTGGTTCATGTCGCTCAGCCCTAGACTCCGCAAAACATGCAGAATACTTGTCCAAACCACCGGGTAAACGGTGTCTCCAGAGTCACCTGCAGCTATATGGACAGTACTTAAAATGTAGGGTTAACTTTAATAGTGTTTTTTTCTTAGCTAAGTCAAGCAAAAACTACAAGTTTAACAGGCATCAATGTGAGTTCTGGGAGTGAAAATCCAAATGAGAAACCATTAAAGTGGTATCAGATTTTATTCACTGCAAATCAAATCCTCATGTTGCATTTTTTCCTACTATGGCACAGCCTTACTATTGGCCAAGCTTTAGCTTTCCGATAGATGGACACATCTGACTGCATGAATACTTTGGTACACAGAGGAGCTGCAGCCAAACAAGCCCAAATCATCGTGGTGTTAGCGCTGATATGCTACGTTTGTTTTTTCCCCAAAGCTACATTGCACATCAAGGTCAGACTCTGATCTAGTCCAGCATTTCTTGATGACCGAGTTTTGGAAACTGGGATGTTCTCTATCTAAAGAACATTGTTCCAGCACTCATGTCGTTTGTTGTGTTGCAATTTTACAAAGGACAAATCAACATAGAAACATCTGTCTTAGAAACACTGTATCAAACCAAGCATGATACACAGAGTACTTCTATAGTTTTCCATGAAACCATTTAGCCTTGATTCACCCCTTTCTGTTGTTTTCATATTCACATTACAGTGATTTTTGCACCAAAATAGAGGAATCTGCTTCACTCCTCTTTTTATATGTTAACCCAAGTCACAATATGACAAAGTCACAAGTCAGAATTTATGAGAAATTCACGTGTAAGACTGAGGATGAGCAGCGACATGCTGACTCAGACCCATATCAGTCACATGATACGCAATGTGAAAAAAAAACAGTATATCTTTTTTAGTTCCAAGATTCAGCTCACAGCAACCAATCTCCGCAGAGCTTTGAGGCTCCAGGGTGGAATTTTCTGGTTTTGCGGGTTGGAGCAGACGTGTAAACCCTAGATGGAAGATGTCACTGGGCCTTTTCACATGGCGTGCTCGGGCCCGGGTTTGTGAATGCAAACAGGCCGGGCCCGGGCGCGGCACGGGTGGCCCAGATTGGGAGGTAGTCCAGGACCCGGGCCACCCGTGCTCGAGCACGGATTGATGGCTTGTGAACGCAATCCGGGCCGTGCCGGACGTGACATGTGGGCTACAAGCGGAACTGATCAAAGCAACATCCGACCCTACCGGCAGGTTTAGCATTAGCAACACCATTAGCTTCGCTGTAAACAAACGTGGCGATCGCGAGC
>JAVQJG010038181.1:0-41025 GCA_036024015.1 Craterocephalus amniculus
ATAAAATATTTTCTGATGGAGTTTGAGTTGCGCCACAACTGTCTGGGTGAGTAAATGATCGTATAGCATGCTACAACATAGGTACAGGTTGAAAAATACCGAACTTCCCCTTTAAGTAACTGTAAAAAAAAAAAAATCCCAGTATCTGACAAGAAAAACAGTCTTCATTGTAAAGGCAGATTAAAATTTGTATTATTTATATTACATTTATATCTTTCAATTGTTGCAGAATAAAATGTTGGGTCTAAAATGCTGAGAAGAAAAAGGCACTCCAAAACAAAAAATTATGATTATTATGTTATATTATTGTTTTGGTGCCAGTCTGAAAGAAGGATGTCCAGTAAAAATACTGATTAAGTTCTGTTCCAACTTATTGACAGGCAGGTATAAACCCAATCTAAACTTGTTACATTATTTCATTTAATGAATTCACTCGATTCACTGCAACTCACTCTTATTGCAGACTAATGTGCTACTGATGCCAGATGGGAGCCATGAAATGAATTTGCCAACAATCTGTTGATGAACTTACAGGATTGAGATTAAAAACATACAGAAAGCACAGTTTTAGCGTCGTTATCAAGACAAACAAGATTTCATATCAGTTTTTTCAACATCCAAAGGTGAAAATGTTACAATTAATTTGTGTAAAATCAGTATAACATGTACATTTTATTGGCTGCATCATCACCTCTGATCCTTATTCTGTAATATGCTGTTGAATAACTGACCATATTTTATGTGTTTTCCATGGTAACAAGCATCTGCCGTACAGTATGCTTAAGATAACTGTCCTCCAGCCTCCTGGGGTTATGTGTGCTGAACACACAAAACCCCATAAAACTGGTTTCTGCGCTGAATGAGATAGACACACACATACAGCTGAGGGAAAGTCAAACAGGTTATTGCTTGTCAGGCTGATCGGAGCAGGAATTCTGTCTAGGTTCGTGCTTAAGTGGAGATATTTCCATTTCCACTTGTCACAATGAACAGCCTTCAGTTTTTCTGCAACTAAGTAACTTTAATCCAGACAAAATATGAAAATGAGTCGCTGTCTGAGAAAGCAAAGGGTTTATGAGTGCAAACACAGGCTGAAAAGCTAAATGGATGGACAGAAGAAAAAACACACTCAGCTGATGCCATATACAGTATGTAGATTCTCAAGAACAGATACAAAGCAGAGGCAGCAGGACGTTTTCATTTGCTGAGGTATTGCAGGAAAAACTGAAATCTTTTGTTTAAATAGACCAGCTTTGATGATTAAAGATTAGTACATTTTGCTCGACATGCCGGCTTAAGTTTAATCACTGAAAAAAAAACTCAGTTAATAAGCCTTAGATGAAAGCAATAAAAGTTTACTGATATCTGGTTGATATTATTATAAGTCAGGGTTCCTTAACTCCAGTCCATCTGCTAGTTTCAAGTTTCCTTTCCTTAACACATCGGGTTCAATTAAAGCATATCTTCTCGACAACTTGTCAGGCTCTGCACAAGTTAATGAGCCATTAATTTGGGCCAGGTACGTAGTACCAGTGAAAAAGCTCAAACCTGCAGGACAGTGGCCCTCTAGGACTGCAGTGGAAGCACACTGTTATAAATAATTAATGAATAAATTCTCCTAGCTTGGCTTCTTTGAAGCATAAGCCTTGTATATTAAATCACGTTTCTCTTACAGCTTAAAAATCTAAATGCTGTAAAAGTGCAGTAAAAAGTATAAATTATTGATGAACTTACCATCGTAATCTGATTTTAAATAAAGCAATGCCAATTGTTGATTTTAAAAAAAAACAGCCTCACACATTAACCTAAAAATGGTTACATTGCTCATTTGTTGGATCCAGTCCAACAGTGTGCACGAATCGTTGTTTTCAATATCCCTGGTTGTGTAGCTATAAATACATAAAAACCTTTCTGGTAATTATTTTAGATAATGACCATACAGTAAATGTTTTGTGCATCAGGTCAGAAGAATTTTCTTACTTTCCTTTATTTGCAGAACATCTTTCCATATGAATGTTTCCAGTTCGCTCTCTATTTCTTACATATCATGAAATCACAACTTTGACTTTGCTTTAAAACATCATTTCTTCACAAGGCTTTAATTGCTGTTTAATGATCAACTTTCTTTAAATAATCCAGACAGATACTTTGACCTTTTCTTTTAAAATGTACTAATTCAATTATTGTACAAGCCATTCTAGTCAAAACCAGCAAAAGAGGTTCAACGTCATAAAACTACCATCACCATATTTCACGGATGGGAAATGCTTTTATACTGGAATGTTTTTTTTTATTTAATTTCCATGAATGTAATTCTTATTCATATCGAAGTAGCTCCACTTTGATCCAATCAGTGCTCAAAGCATGTTCCCATTAACAATCTAACTATCATATGTCCATTGTTGTTTAATCTTCTCCTAATGAGTGATTCATAAACATTAAAGCACAGGCAGTTCTCCAATAAACCAATCAATTCTCACAGATGACTGTTTGAATGCTCATCAGCTCAAATTTGGCTCGACCCAAAAGGGGTTGACACTTTCCCACGGTGTACCCATGGGAGGGTGGCCATGTGCCCCTTTCGGACTGAGTCTGTGGCCATGTGCCCCTTTCGGACTGAGTCTGTCCTCACCCCATTGGCAGATGCACAACCATGAGCAGCCTTTTACTGTATTTAGATTGATTGGCGTATTTCTGAACCGCCCCTTTGTTGAATTGAAACTCCATTGCATGTAATCCTGAGTTCGAGAAGTATCAATAAAAAGAACCCACTGAAGTATGTCGAGGATTTTAGGTAGATCCTCATCCTTTACATAAGGCAGGATTTTCAATTTGACCAAATCTGACCTTCAAGCCTGTCCACTAATCTGCTAGATTGGCCCTGTAAATACCCAACTTTGCAGAGCTCTTGAGCAGGATGGTTCAAATATAACTGCAGATAACAAATGTGCCCAGACTTGCATCAATAAACAAGATAAGCCTCAGACGTCTCAAATCCATGGCTGTCCATGTGCACAGCCGCTATCATATTTGGATATCCACACTTTCTGTGGAGATATAATCAGAAATATTGTAAACAGGATATTATTTCTAAATACAGCAACACCAAATCAGAATACTTGACTTTCAGGAATATTAACAGGATATTGATGTGCGGAAAAAGGTGCTCTGTCACAGCTGATCAAATGCTCTGTATTGCAGGGCGGGTATGGCTCTCTGCACCGTGTTCAGTCACGCTAACAAAAATGCAGCCGAAAGTCATTTTCAGAGGCAATGAGCCTGCAGATGACAGAACAGGTTGTGAGTGTCTCCCCAAACTATTGAAAGTCTCTTAAACAACATTTTGACTTTGCAATGTAAGAGTCTCCTTCATGTGAATACTAATAAAAAATCATTTCAGCTGGACTGGCAGCATGCGGGAGAGACTGCCTGAAGGCTGGGGCTACCTTTAATCTTTCAAATTACGAACTCCTGCCAATGGAAACGACAGCTGAGATTTTGCAGCCTGTAAAGATGAACAGCATCTGGTCATTTTTCAAAGCGCATCTATTATATAACATTAATTGATTTTTCTCATCACTGTTGATCCCTGTGCTCATACCAGTGGCATTGTCTTCTTCCAGCTTGTGGCTTAGCTTTGAGTAAATTTATCCCCCCGCAATGGAAAACACTCTTATTTCTACTTGTTTACTTACGCGAAAAAAGGGTTGAGAGGCAGGAGAAAATAACAACGACATGGTGAGGGAGAAAAAGGAAGAGACAAAGGAAGAGAAGCTGGGAGCTGGAAGGAAATACTGTGAGAGGAGAGAGGAGCTTTGGGAGCTGAACATTATTTAGACTAAATGAGGTCAAGACCTTGAGATATACGCTGAATCTCAAATGTAGTTTCTCACAGCTGTAGCTTGCCGTGTTTGTGTGGATGTGTTAGCACGTGTCCAAGTAGTCAATAGAATACCAGTCAGGTCAATGTCATTTTCTCCCCACACTTAAAGCCTGATTTGAGCATTAAAGCGTCTTTATTCGGTGTAATAATACCTCATACGAACACAGGTGGACCTCTGTCACAGTCTGCCTGTATCCTCCTGTCTTCCCACATCTCCTCCGACCCTGTTTCTCTTTCCTCCTCTATCATCAAGGGGTAATAAGGTCACTAAATGCCGACCTTACATCAACTCCACCTTCCTGCATCTCTGCACCAATCAGCCACCTACTATCAGTTGCCCTGGAGACAGACAGCCAATCAGGGAACAGATCAGAAAGCAAAGGTGTTCTGCTATTACGGACTGCTGTATCGCTGCTGAAATATCACGCACAGACAGCCACACACATTTAATACTACCCCCTCTGGGAAACATTTGCAGCACATAAAAAGCAAAAAAAAAAAATGCAGTTATTTCTGTTTAGATTTTCTGTCAGGTATTCGAATGGCTTCAAACGGATGTGGGAGACTGGTAAGTACTTAAATGTGAGGCGCATATTTTGGCCAGAAGCAAGAGTCAACAAAGCCCTACCTCAGAGTGTTGGGAAGGGATGATAACTGGAAATACAGAGCTATCAGTTCTAACAAAGAAATACCAAAACAACAGATATAGTTAAAAAAAAAACAAACAGCTGAATCTTGCATAAATCTATTCTGAAGTAGGTTGTAACTCTTGTTTTTTCTACTTGTAAGATTTGAGGATGCGATATCCCAATCTTCAGAGCGCAACCATGAAAATCCAGACTAACCTTGTGGTTGTCATTGAAGATGCCATTCATTGTATGAATGATTCAAGTGCTCTATTTAGGAGGAAAAAATATCAGGCTGCTGTTCTGCTCCACTTACACCAACACCTGTTTCCCCTGTCTGCTCCAACTATTTGTCTATGCTCATCCATGTTTTTCTCTTTGTGTGTATTGCACAAAAAGTAGTCTTTATCTGCTTTTGCCTCTCTGTTTTCTCTGTAGTTGGTGGGGTTTATCTACGCCTGTTATGTGGTCAAGATCATCTCTGAAGAAGAGGACAGCTGTAAGTACAAAGGCACAAACATACAGTCGCACATGCACGTAAACATAACGCTTGAAAATACTCAAATATCCTCTCATTTCTAGTTTGCGTGCTTAATTTTATATTCAACCTGGTATTCTCATCTGCAGTATAAATAAACAACACGGTCTACATATGAACAGAATCCATGCAATGAGGTCTGAACAGTTTTGCTGGTGACTTGTAAGAAACAGGCAGATGGAACAGATGATCGCTCATTTTCATCAAACTGTTGAAAAAATGAACGTGATGAAAGAACCTCAAAATGTTGTATCTCATCAACTTCATAAATGAAGGTGATACATTTTAGGTGGATTCAGTTAGACACTAACACATTAAACCACCTACATTGCCAAAATATGCTTTTATAATGACATTAAGCCAAATGTGGGTATTTTACATGGAAGGGATGATTATTCATATTATTAGCAAATTAATTGTTAATTTCATAGACTTAGATTTTTTGTACTGCATCTTTTTTTTTAAAAAATCGATAGGCTAATCAATTAATCGAAAAAATAATTGCAAGATTAATCAAAGAAAAAATAATCGTGAGGTGCAGCTCTAGATTTAAAAGGATTTAGTCCAGTGTCCAGTGAACTTCAATTATGAGAGATCAACTAAAAAGTTCTTGTAAAACTTTATATAATTCAAATGAGTTGAATTTGAAACCATTGGCAATTAGTCTCTAGTGCATTATCTCTTTGGAGCGCTGTCATGAACAGAGGAATGGGATAGCATGGGATCCCCTGGAGTTGTGATGCTGCTGGTGAATGAACAGATATAGGAAGGAGGTTGCCAACACTTCAGATGCAGCTTCTCTGGGATCAGGAAGAGGCGGAGATAAGTGGTGGGGGGTGGGGGGGGTGGGGGGGTCGAATGAAAGTCAGCCTGGAGGGGCAATGACAGAGCAAAAGAAAGTTTTGAAGAATGATTGGCTCAAAAAGCATCAGTCAAGAAGATGACCTGCCCGTCTTGTGATGGCAGAATCATGAATGAGATGAGTTACACAGGAAGTAAAGCAGATCGAAAACCTGAACACTATAGAATGAGCCAATGTGAACGAACAGATCCTCCTTACTGAGCAAGCACATAACCTTCATGTGTTTGTTTTTTCCTGTTTTTGAAGAAGAATTTATCCAGATTTGGCAAAATGGAAACAACTTTATAAACTGCATCTGACTAGGAAAGAATAAAATAATGTGACACACCAGGTGTTGCCGGACTGAGTCAACAACCAGCAGCTTCTCAAATACGGTTTACTATCCCAGATTTTTTTCAGAGATGAAACTAATAAAGAGCTATCTCCATTTTCCTCTTGTGGCTATCCACTGCAGTATTTTTTACATTTGTTGTTGTTGTTTTTTCTTAAGGTAAGTGTTCAGTTGTGATTCAGATGAAAACATCTTCTGTTGTTAGAACCAATAGCAACATGATCGATACCAGCATCTCTGAGGACACTATGCGACGTAGCTTGTCCAGTTTAAATCAGTCTGAAGGTGTCCCTGATTCGCTCACCGTTCTTTTTCATCTTTTCAAAAAGATGGCTGGAGATTTGCTTTACTAGTAAACAGAAACCCAGCAAATGGCCTCTACTTACAAGTCATTATCCTCAAGTCCTTTCTTTTGATCAGTGTGTTGGGGATCCTTCTGAATACAACTGGTGTTTGTTTCTTTTAGATATTTGGATTAAAATGTATTTGTCAAATCACTTTAGATAAATCAGTTTAGATCGCCACTTTTTTATCCAAATATGTTTTTTTTATTTACTTCTTCAAAAGAACCAGATGGCAAAGCCCAAATGTGAAAATCAAACCTATAAAGCTTGCACTCTAATAAATGGCTGGTGTGATAGCAACTTTGTTCATCTTTTATTTAGTCTATTGATATTTTCTCCCTGATGTGACAAACTGTGGAAGTGTAAATACTTGTTCAGTTGTCAGAATCTGTAGAGAAAGAAGACCTGGTCAAAAGGGACTGTGAACTCTAAAATCTTTTTATTTCACGGATAAAAAACGAAGTTCTGTGTAGGCCTGAAAGAGAACTAGCATAAGACCATACTAAAACTATGCAGGCGTTTCTTTTTTGGAGCTTCTTTTTATGCTAATTCCAATTGGCCTATTAACAAGTGGACCTTAGTCAGTTTTAAAACCCAGAAGGAAAACAGTGGAAGAAATGAAAATTTAAAACTATGGCCTCAATATACACGTGATAGTTGGACAAGCTGTTGTTTTTTTTTACCATACGTAGGCCAGATATATTCTTACTAGCGTCTGGTGCAAATAGAGATCCCAGGCATGAGAAAACAAGTGTTCATATCGCAGCTTAGATTTATGAGTAATACCCATTATCATCAGGTTTACCAACCTTAAGACATGCACTCAGGCTCTGTCTGATGCTTCCCTGCTGCCAAACAAATCTAAAGCCAAAGGAGAGGAAATTTTAAACATAGAGAGAAGTCTGAAACCAAGCTTTGAACTTTTAGCACCAACATGGAATTTTAACAAATTAAAGCCAGAGGGAGCATCAAGACTTAGAACAAACAGCAGTGATTGATCTGAGTTGATGCCAAAGTTTGTTTCTTTTTACCTTTTGTTTGTCTTTCCTATGAAAAAACCTGCAGCAAGAACCGTATGAGCATCCCCGATGCCACATTTTACATAACTTAGTCAACTGTTTATAACTATTAATAACCCATGAGACAGAAGCACTGTACATATCAGGACCTCAATGTGAATATCTCAACTTAATTGTCTAACAGTTACAGTTTATAAGATAGGACTGTCCTCCATATAAAGCAACATTTTATTAGGGTAACAACTCCACAAACATAATTTAGGCTTGGCACAAGTAATGTATTTACCCAGCAGGACCACTTACAGCAAAGTGAATATAGGCTACACGGTTTCATCCATTTCTTACTCTTGAGTGTTTTTGGGTTTGAAAAGGTTAGAAAATAAAAACTCTGCAAATGTCAGTTGTTGCTCTGTTTGCCTCAGTGTGTGAAGAAATCCAGAGGTTGGATGACCTGCTGCTTAGTTACAGTTGCTAAGCCCTGACTGCATGCTGTTTGGAGAGGTTTAATGAATAGTCATTTCAAAACATATTTGGTAAAATAAGCTCTGATTGGTTTTACACCAGCCTTGTAAATTGAATCCACCGTGTTACCTTTCCACTCCCGCAGCCCTCTCGGACTTTTTCTTTCTGTTCATAATAAAGCAGCAGGTGTGAAAGAAGGAGTTTGGGGCTTTACCAACAGAATTAAAAGTGAAACCTGCAGCCTGCACGTTTCTCACAGTCACGCTCACTTTCTTACAGTAACATGCTGAGGCAGGAGGGATATATGGTGGAAGATGAAGAAGATTCTTGCTTCACTCCAGCATAGGACTTTCCTGCATACTTACCATGTTAAACCACCGTCACCGAGCAACAGAATGGAGAACAGGAAGCTTTGTTCACTAATCCATTCATACATAATCTTTTTCAGGCTTTTATCAATACATCAGTTTATCAGTTTGGATTTTTACAAAAGTAAGTATTTTGATCGGCTGAATTAGCTGCATTCGTTAAGCATGTACCACTTTAAAAAAAAAGATTGAAACTGTCATATTAATTCAGCTATTGTTGTATTTTGAATGCAGTGTGCGTCGTTGTATATTAACATGAATGAGCCCATTAACCCGTGGCCCATGAATTTATTTATTCAGTTTAAGTAGACGCAGACGCTCTTCCGGGGGATCAATACCCGGGCATGTCTTATTCAACACAGCACCGAGGATGCTGTTTGCTAATGCATAAATATTGATAGATAATGAATGCAAACTGGATCAGTGGAAATGGTTTGAAGCAAAGAGAGACATGGCTTTCCATGCTTCATTTCTGCCCAGAGCAGATGGGAGCCCCCGAGATTGACAGGGAAAATGATCCTGTCTCATAAAAACTGCAGGTCACCGCTGATGGACTCTTCATTTGGCCAGACTGTCTCTGTGCTCATGAGGTCATGTTAAAATATTAAATGATCACATTGTTAAAGTTGAAAGAACAATTCGCTGTAATGTAACACTTCGTATCTCACTTTAATGGATTATAATTGAGTTTCGGGGTGATTTTGTTTTTCGGTTTTAGCGATGAGTTTTGCCATTTAATATGATTGGCGATGGCAGTAAACCTAAAATGCCACATTGCCTTTTGCTTCCATGTCTAAATAATTAATGTCTAGCAGCTGTTGGTATCTGGCCTTTCCTTAATAGTTGTGTTATGGCCCGTAGCTGTCAGTGCTGCACATATCTGCTTATTTTGCACACCAGGAGAGAGTCTGGTGGAGCTCAGCAACAGTCTTTGTTGAGACAGAGCTGAAGGAATACATTGTGTATTATTGCAAGTTTTTCAGTACTTTGTGACATGGAACAGTGCCACTTAAAAAGCTCACAATTTGTTCATTAATTCTTACGTTTCTGATAGACTACTAAATGTCAAGGTTTCCCATTACAGAATCTGTTCGAAGGTGCTTGGATCTCAGCTGGAGAAGGATATTCATTTCAACTATTTGTAATCAACAATTGGAATTTGATACTTCACCCAGCAAATGATGACAGCAGGCAGTTGTCTTTGTTTTTTGCTGACAGCGCTACCAACACAAGATCTCTTTTGATCAAACTTTAACTTTGTTTGCTGCCTATTTCATCCCACAGATTCATATCAGCGGCCAATTTAGCGCCTCCAGGACGTGCAAATTGCATGTCTGCAAATTATGGGAGAAGACAAGCACACGCTTGAGGGGATAAATCAAAACTTTAAGCTCCATACATTGGAGCAACAATCAACTGTATGATTGATTTTTAGCATTTCTTCCCTAAGGGACTAATGCTTTCAGAAGAAATTGGGAATCAATTTCGAGGTTTCAGGCCATTACCAAAGCTTAATGCTATTAGAGCGTGTCACATGTATCATTTTCTTGTAAGAAACAGATCATTTTCTCCAGAATAATTTGGAAATCCGTAGTAATTTTCTGAAGTCTTGACTGTGGAATGAGCTGCAGTCTAGCAGAATAAACAATAATCAGGGAGCTTTGTAGGGAAATGTGCCATGGGTGAAAAAGCTAATACTCACTAAGGACTGATGAAGATTGTGATTTGTTGAGAAAGCTAATTACTCTGATAATTATTCCGAGTGTGTGTATGTGAATGTGTGCGCTGGTGTCTCATCTGTATTAGAGCTTCTCATGTGCCTATTTGTATTTAACATGCTAGTAAATAGAAGCTTGCCTGTGTGAGAGGCAGCATATAGGAGACTTAAGACAAGAGCCAACATTTACTGATGCAAGATTTTAAAGATGTTACTTTTAAATTTGTGAAACATTGAAAAATGCCAGAGAAACTTGAATTATTTTCTGGACTAAGAAAAAGTCTTTGTCTTTGTTTTTTGAAGGCATCCAATTTTCTCCGATTCTAGAGAGAATTGAACAATCCGAAACCTTATGAATAGCATATCTGAATTTTCAAATTGGGTCTCCACAGCTTGACAGGCAGCACACTGACAGGTTTATAGGTTCTATTTCCTCTAATGTTCAAAGTGTCGCGCATACCAGAAACTCTGCCGACTATTTGACTGCAAGATGGAAAGCCTTACCGTTTACACCAGGCCACTCTCTGACAAAAGGATTTACAGAATGAAGGAAGACATCCAACATCGGCAGTCTCTGCATTGTCTGTCATAATGAGCTGAATGATCAGAAAATACCACCAGGAAAATCTCAGTGAGAAAAACAAAATCTTCTCCATTGTGCGCTACAATGAAAAATATAAAAAGGTGAAAACTGACAGACAGGATGACATCTGGATTTTTACACATCTAAAACAACCTAAACAATATTTTTCACATTTTTTTTTTTTTTGTTCGTACATAAATTTTCATTTGTCTGTTTTTATTCCCGGCTAACAACTATTTAGCTTAGCTTGGTATGAAAATATAAAAATAAACAAATCCATCCATTGTCCCCTCTAAATGCTAGTTATCTCTCATGTTTATTTAATCAGTGCCGTAACAACTATGGCTGATGCAATGTACAGCAACAAAGACTCCAAAAAACCTTTTACTTTGAGTTTAGTGTTCATGCTAAGCTATGTACTGTATTTTATACTACATATTTAGCCTGCAAACTAATCAACATTATGAAGTGTGTTTACTGGTTTGTTCTCTCAAAATGAATCAGTTTAGATTACCTTACCACATATAAAAGTAGTCACTCACATAGCTGTTTTTGCAACTTTTAAAGGTATTCATTCATTCCTTGTTTGCGCCAAATTGATGTTAACCAACATCAGATCAAAAAGAAAAATACACTTGAGGGAACATGATGCAATTTTATGCTACTGTATTTAACTGTATATGTAACTGTGACTGTATAATGACTAACAGGCCCATTCAAATCTAAGCAACTGTGTTTATTTACACTTTTTTGCACTGGTATTGCTTGTAGCAGCAGTAATCGGTGCTTCCTCTGAAAATGAAAATGCCTGTTTATGGTTAATCCAAATGCAACACATTTGGACTTATATGCCTGTTTAATGCAGACTTGAGAAAAAAATTATATTTTTTTCATTTCTGCAGTGTAATGCTAAAATTCCATATTGTGGCCTACTTGATGTTGTGAAATCTCCCAGAATAGATGAGAAAGTGGGCTGCTTATCAAGGCGAGCATGTACCCTTTTATGAGCTCTACAACATCAAAGTAAAAGCTTCCTCTCTTCAAAAGTCCAGGCTCTTCGCTTCTGTCTGAGGAGACCAACCACCTGCTGGCAGCTCCTCAGCTCCACAATCTGTGGAACTATCCTAGATAATTTAGGACTTAAGTGCACACTGTGGGCATAAATATATCGCTGCATAATTCTCGGTGAAACTCCTAAGAATAGAATCAGATTTGCATCACTGGATTTTCATACAGATGAGGTTTAGTTTTCATTTGAAGCAGGTTTTTTTTGCCTCGAACTACTCTGATTAGCAGTAAGAGTTGCAATGGAGGTGGTGCTTTGTGCAAAAGATGTACCAATGAGACCTCTGTAGGCGTATGAGGTCTACAGCAATGAATCATTTGAGGTGGGAACCAAAGCTTTTCTAATAAATGTTTTCTCTGTGTGTTTGTATACAGTTGATTTTATAGGAGGATTTGACTCGTACGGTTACCAAGGCCCTCAGAAGACCTCCCACCTTCAGTTACAGCCCATGTACATGTAAGTATAGTCATACTCTGTCCTTCCGTATTTTTTTCTGTCTCCAAGTGTCTTACTGAAATCCATCAGCATGTGGTTAATAAAAACTACAACATACATTCATCAATGTCGTCTTTTAAAAGAACCGAATAACATTGACCACTTTGTAGAATCGCTACGTTCCTGCTGGGAAATATCTGCTGCTGGCCTTCATGCGTAATTTACTTTGATGCATGCCACCTTCATTAGGATTGTTGCAGGCCAAGCACACACCCCGTGGTAACGACACTCCTTGACAGCGGCCTCCCCCCACAACAGAACAATGTGCCTCACCACGCTGCTCAGAAATGGCTTTAGGAACACAAAAGAAAAAGAGAAAAAAAAAAGGCCGAACTGTTGACCTGACCTGCAAACACCCCTGATTCCAATCGATCTGTATTTGTGCTGGATCAAGACTAACCCATGCAGGCCCCGCCCTGCAAACCCACATGACCTAAAGCGTCCTAAAGTCCCAACCGTGTGCCGACATGGCAACTCAAAGTCCTTGGCAACTTCATGTCCCTGTAGACCAGAGCTGTTTGGGAAAACAACATTAGGCAAGTTGTTTAAACTGATCGGTGTATAAATGATTCAGTGCCGTTCTTTAGTGAAGATTAGTGAAGAAATACTTCACTATGCGAACGGGCTAAGTGTTGTCTGTGGTTCATCAAAAGATTATATATAGGATGTTGTAAGCATATTTGACCTGGATCAGCATAAGAGCTCATCCCTTCCCATTTACGATGTCGGTCCTTTTATTAGTGCTCTCAGACACATTATATGGAGGAGATTTAAAAGAAAAAAAATCTGAACTCTTAATTATTTTTGCTGATGCTGTTTTTCTTATCTAGCTCGTAGTTATCTCATCCAGGCAGACTGGAAAGAGCCCCTTCCTGAACATTGTTGGTTTATCAGGAAGCAGATGTTGTTGCGCTGGAAGATTTAACTTTCTGTTTTTGTGGAAGAAGAGTCTAATTTTTCTTAAACTCAAACCATAGATTCAATTTTCATCAAGTTGGCAATAGTTGTCTACTCTTATGACGGAGGGACAATGAGATGTTACAAAAACGAGACTGGGTCCAGGCATACGCTTCCTCGCATCAATCTCGCTGTCTAACTTTGTCTTGCGGAAAATGCCAAGCACTATCAAAATATCTACAGTGATGAAACTAACAAGAAGATGAAATAATGGTAATTCCACTGATGGGCAGCAGACAGATTATCAATACCGGTTTGTATCAGAAAAAGAGCTGGAGCAAATTAGAGGGAGATGCACAGAGAGAGGGAAACTGGGATCAAGATGGCTGATGGAGAGAAGGTGAAAAGAGACAGAAGCAGTGTGATGGATGGCATACTGGACTGAACAAAGAAGAAAAGGCAATAAAGGACCATTCTGTAGTTTTATATGTCCCCTGTGGAAGCCATAACGCAGATCATAAATCATCGAACCCCTAGATAATGGCTACAAACACAAACACACACAACAGCTGGAGCATGAATACTGGTTTCTGTGCATACACACTGCGCGCAAAAGCAATATTTGTGCTGATAGACAGCTTTTACTCATATGCAAATTAATGCACACGCAGACACACATCCTTACAGATACGCAGACATATAGATCCTCACATACTTACACAAAAACCATCAATATGCTATCATTGTTCCCCAGCTGTTGTCCCCTCAGTTTTGTGTTTATTGGCTCTGGCCAGAGGGACCAATAAAACAGCATCCACCATGCCATCCTGAAGGAATATCTCTCTTTCTATGACACATACACACACATGCAACCACCCACACAAGCACATCACAACAATTGCTACCTCCAGAGCGCTGCAGGAATATTTAAAAGAAGAAAAAAGACTTTTAAGATGAATTTTTGGTTGACCTCTCTAAACATGTGTTAGTTGAAGTGCAAAAAGCCCCAAAACAGGCAGAAATAACATAATGCAGCTTTGCAGACTATTAATTAAGTGAATTTGGCATATCATCGTTCAGTGAACGCCCCCCCCTAGAGTGTTAAGATGTTTATTGAGTGTTATTGTCACTCTTAACACAGACAGAAGTGCTGCTGCCGTGTTCTAGCAGCATAATGTTGTTCAGATTATTTGTCAGGGGGAATTACTGAGGCGAGGATGTTACTGAAGAAAATGCACTGCACACTATTTCATTATGAACCAGTTAACCTTCAGTCTTCACATTTATACTGGAAATGTCTCAGTTTGAAGTTTTCAGTCAATAATAATAACACATGCACTGTAGGCTTTTATCTAAATGTGCCTTCATATGATGAATTATTGGTTGAAGGGAAATGAAAGAAAAAATACTTTTTTTTTTAATTGTGTGAGGGAAATGATCATGCTGCCGTGGTTTCTGTTTAAGATACCAAATTCATCATCTTCTTGTCTTTTCTCCTTCAGGTCAAAATGATTCCAGAAGCTTCTCCTGAAGAGCTGCCTTACCAACGATCATTGCTCAAAAAAACCCTGCTTTTACCACTCCAACATTCTTTTAACAAACAGAGACAGACAAGTAGACGGCGAACAGACGACTCTCTGCTTTTCCAAAAACAAATCCCCCAAATGCTCGATGAGACGGCGTCCTGCAGCTCCGTCTGCCGGACGCAGTTCCTGATGGAACACTGGCATCATGTGGCTGAATGTGGTAACTGCGGGCCATGGGAGCCACAGTGAGCTGCGTTTTGTGAGAAGCGATTTGGAGCCAATGACTTGCTCCTTCTATTGTGCTCATGAATGTCTGCACTGTGAAGGAAAGCAAAGAGGCAACGACTTATTGGTGGTCAAGTTTTCCTCAAGTTTTCAATAAGAATTTACATTACTACAGTCCAAAAATGAAACAAAAAGAAAAAAAAAAGGTTAAAAGTGAATCCTGATCCTTAAAGCGACGGAAGAAATTGGATGCAGTTTCAAAGCCTCTGGAGGTAAAGTGTGGCGCCGACATGTCAGACCAAAGAGTTAGGAATAAAACCCTGCCAGAACTGCAGAACAGAGCTGGTTCATCCTTTTCTGGAACTTTTTTTGCTTGTGGTGCCTGACTCAACACACCAGGAACCTGCGTACAAGACTGCCGATAAAGGAATGTTTAGCGTCTCTTTTTCTTAAAACAAACTTTTACGATCCATCTGGGATCTGATTGCGACTGAGAAGACGCCTCTTAGTCGGGACTCGAGCAGGAGCCCCACCCTCTGCTCTGTTGTTTCATGAATGTTAACTAACAGTGTGATGTGTTAACTTGCGTGCTCTCACCTCATACGTGCATGTGGACAAGAAGTAGACATGTGAACACACACATGCATGTACAAACACACACGTTCACATGCTTATAACATATACAACTCATCCTTTTCAACTAATAATGTGAATCTTAATGTTTACAAAAGAACTTATGAATTCCTGACAGAAAGACTGGAGACAAGACGGAGCGCAGCTTCCCTGACGACAGGGGTTGTTTTCTGCCATATAAACACAAACGGTTGCTCTAGATGTGTCTTCTGGTCTGTTTCTGTCTATATATTTTGTCTTCCACTCAAGACAGACGCGTAGAGGTAGACAGAGTCTGGGCACGGCAGAGAAAATCATTTAAAAACGGGAGGTCAGGCAGGTGTTTCCCATCCTCCTCCATCACATCTTTCAGCTAGCGAGTGTTTCCCATTTTGCTTTGTTTTATTTTAGAAAATGCTGGAGGGCAGGTGAAGCGACCAATCAGCTTTATTGTCCGTGGTATCCAGCTCTTCAAAAAAAAAAACAGAAATAGTTGAAAAGCAGCCTTAATCTGCTGCAGGAGAAGCTTACAGAGTAGAGACACCCTTTACAGAAATGACAATCACAGTCAGAGTGGCCTGACTCTTGGCCTGAATTGTGTGTTGGAGGGTAAAAAATGTTGTTATCAGAAAATACAGGATTCTACTTTTTTTTTTTTTTCAATTCATACTTTTTTCTTTTGATTTAAGCAACGCTTTTTAAGCTTACTGGGGAACTGAGAGCTGGTAAAAGGTAAAAAAAGCAAAAACAACAGAATCCTCGCTGACCGACTAAAATTATACCTGAGAGTAGCAGGAGGCATAACCGCTTCCCTCTTTCACCTCGAAACTCAAATTTTGCAGTTGAAAAGTGCCAATGGTTTCAATACATGGAACCGTTAAGCCACAAAGACAAAAAGGGTCCCAAGTTTACTGTGCAGGGTTTCTTTGAATGAAAGATGGAGATGGTAGAAGTAAAAAAACAAACAAAAAAATCTAGGCAGGCAGCAGTTTTTTTTGTTTCACTCTGTTGTGATAAATGAACTGGTCCCTTTTTGAAAATGTGACTAAATGTGACTTAAAGCTTTTGTGTTTTGCAATCACCGGACCAAAAGTTTGAGGCCTTCTCCTTCTACCAAGGAACACTTAAGGGGGCTTCTGGTGACACACGGATACACTTCCAGACTGTTTTCCTAAGACCATCTCCTCTCTGCCCCATAACATTAGTAGTTTTCCGTTTTGTAACAAAAACCTGTGGGTTACGTTCAGAGTAGCTCCACCGATGGTCTCGCTGGAGGACGGAGACAACAATTTGTGTTTGCATGAGGTGTTTCCAAACTGTTGCATATTTAATCTCATGCTGCGTGTGACTAACTAGCTTTGTAAACACGGGAACTGTTTGATTTGTTGAATGCTCCTCAACTCTCTTCAAATGAGTCCTAAATGTGAACTTTGTGCATTTTTTCTATAAATAAGAGTCTGAAGTGTCTGCAGAGTTTAGGAGGGGAATAGCTACTATAGTGTAAAATGATGAAATGTAACTTTGATCTTCTAGACGTTTTTTATTCACATGTGGCCGTGTTTACTGTTTTTTCTAGTTGACTAATAACGTATGATGTTGTGTATAAGTGGGACTACTATGTTTAATTTCTTCTAACTGTACAGTGTATTTGAAATGGAAGACTATGGGGATAATTGGATGAAAAGGTATTAGTGGTAGCCTGTAACTCTTTCATTAAATACTCAGTCTGGGCTGGAGATTCACTTTCACTTCAGCGTGTCATATAGGCTATTTATAGGCCTGTGATCAGATTTTTTTCTCACAATTGTAGTGGCCAAAAGTGTTCCAAAATAACCATACCATCGTAATATCATTAGAAAAAACTTGAAAACAGACATTTATTGCTATCAGACTGATCAATCACTGTTTTTGTTTTGGGTTGTTTGTCTTTTTTTAAATTGTATGACACAAAGATTAGATGAAAACACTATTTACATTCAATTTTACGCTTTTATTGGCTGATATTAAATCATAATATTATTGGCATGATATTGATTCAATACAATTGGCACAATGTTATCAACACAATGCTATCTGAACAACTTTATTGGCGCAAAATTATTGGTGTAATATTATCGGCACAATATTATAGACGATATTAGTAACACAATATTATCGCCACAATATTATTGGCCTTGATTTTTTAAACCTCAAAATTATTGTTGATACCAGTATATATGTATCAGCCTTGTTTATGTAAAGTAAATAATACATAGTTGTTAAATAGTTAATTAGATATTGACCATTTGAACTGAAAGTGATTTTTTTTTATTTGCCTTTGCTGGACTTCATAGATTTAACATTAACTGACACTGTGTAACTATTATCGATCACCTGAGTTGACAGGTTTTAACAAGCAGCAAACCGTCCATAAATTCAAAATATAAAGAGATCCATAACTGTGTGAGTGTGTGTGTGAGCTTAAATGTGGGACTTTGTACTGGAGCACATTGTTTTGATGGATGTCATGATGAACTGTGCAACACTTAACCCAGACCCCTTCAAAACCAGGATCTGCGCTGAAGCTCAGTATCAGGCAGAGGCAACGTTTGCTCGGAATGAACAGCAATAACAAAGTAATAATATTTTATGAAGTCAAAATTATCTAAAAATATTATTTATCTCCAGAGGTGATTGATTCCAGTTGAACTTTGGAGAAGTCAGTACTCCATTTTATGCAAATGCACCTCCATACAGAGAGAATTAGAAGTTGGCAGAAGAGTGCAATAATGATAACATATTCAATAAGTATATGTCCATCCAGTTTTGTGTCAGTGTGACAGCAACATGTCCCATAATTCTGTGGTTCTGGGTTTAATCGTTTACAGTTCACCTCTGGCTACAACCATGTATGTTAAGTCCTCTTTTTATGATGGTTTACCGCAGGTAACTGTATATAAACTAGACAGTTGGGATTAAAGTAGATCAAGAAGGAAGATTTGGATGGTTCTCAGTTCTCTAACACCTCTGAAACATAATTTTCTGCTTTTAGACCCCCTCAGGCCGCTTATATTTCATTTTTGTGGAACTGGGGTCATCAAGTAAGTTTTTATCATTAAGTCAAAACATCCCGTTGAGTCATGGAGTTAGTGCGACCTCCTTAGCTGTCTCTTCTCTGCCAGTGCCAGGAAGTCTACTGCTGCTTTGTGAAAGGAGCATTGATGGTTTTTTTCACCTCCATCAAAAGCTCAAAGGTCAGTTCAATGCTTAAATCTATGAAAATAACAGTTTGAAAAGAACTCATTAAGTATATACCAGACCGGTCTGTAGAACTTAAACCTGCTGTTGAACGAGAAAACTCTTCTTTGTGAATGGATTAAGTAAATCCTCAGAGCTGAGTGTAGTTTAAATATTCATTTGTATCTTGCATACTGTCCTTGCAGTTTTGTGCATATCAGTAAAGTCTGATGGTTGCTCAGGCTTTACATACCTGGCTGGCACTTGCTCTTGTAAAAGCTTTTTAACATTGCTAGCTGTCTCTGCTGAAGCCCAAATGGGAAGCAGCCAGGGAGAGGCAACTAATTACAGTGTGGGTTGCAACCAATGACATTCGTGAAGAACTTTACCGGAGATAACATTCCATGTACCAGGCAGCCTGGATGGGTCTTCTTCAAAGTTGTGTTCAAACTGTTTTCACTGTTGTTTCGATGCAATGAAATAATGCCGCTCAGTTAAGGATGGTTTTTAAAAAGATGAAAATAGAGAGCATGATGCAATGGAATGAAACTGGTAGGCAACTGTTATATATTCAACATCCTGCCGTTGGTGGATCACTTCTACCAATAGTAATATTGGAAGATGGAGGGTGGCAACATGCATTATTAAACAACAACCACATCACAACAAATCATTTTAAAACCCAAGTGCTGCAGGAATTAATCTTTTAGTCAGGTATCTGCAGCCGAAAGGAAGCTATCTGAACTGCGTGTAGTGGGTGGTCTGACTTCGCTTTGTGCAGATCGGTGAGGCTATTTAAGTCTGTACAAGCTATTTTTCTGCACACCTTGACAACCCCCAGCAGTTTGCTTCTATCCTTACATGTTTGAAGACCATACCAGCAGATAAAGTGAACAGTTAACAAGGACCTGATCAAACTTGTTGACTTCGTCTTTAAGAATTTAGCCATTATCAAGACAACAAGGACTACCCGGTCGCCTGATAAGGTAAAAAAACTCCAAAATTGATTTTCAATCATACAATAGTAAACACAATGGAGTAAAAAAGTGTCTCATCCTACTGTGTTTCCCTGGTAATTCACGTTTAGTCACAAAAATATCTGTGATAGTGGATATTTATGGCATCTACTGTCATTTGGTGAACTGGTGGATTTATGAATCATTTATATAGTAAATTTCCCTAGATTTCCAAAAAACAAAAAACTTTCAGGTCTTAAAGAGACAGGAGAACTTCAAATTTTCTGTATTTTTACATAGACATGGCCTTAAATGTGATCACTTTCTAATTCTATAGGTAAATAAAGTGTCACAATCCACAGTTCTAAGGAATAGTGTAGGGCTTGGTAGCTAAACTCTGAGGTGGAAGGCAGGCAGAAGAAGACAGAAAGTGGTGCTGAGGCAGGATGTACAAGAACCTTCATTTGAAGCCAAGGAAAACAAAACTCAGGTGAAAACTAGACGGGGTTAAAGATGGAAGCTCAGCGGCAGAGACAGGAATAACAAACAATGAAAACAAATGGTGGAAACAAATAACGAGCTGGCAAAAAACAAAGGAAACTGGAATGAAGATATTATGAGGGACTAAAGACAAATGTGGTGATCAGTGATAGCGATAGGAAGAACCTTAGGCGTAAGTAGGCAAAAAGTTGTGGTGAGTCAAACTGACCCTGTTGTACTATAACAATTCTTGATAAGAGGCCTTTCAAGTATCTAAAGCTTAGCTACAAATGTAAACTGTAGAATTACTCGACAGAGAATCTGAATGTACAATGACTGGCATATCTATAAATACTTTGGGAGATGAGAAGAGCTTTCAGAATTGGATCCAGATTACGCTGTTCCAAATCTTCACGAGATTTTGTGCTGTGTTGTTCAAACTTTGATACATCAAAGCGTCAATGTAATAATGACAAAGAATACAGGACTTTGTCTTCACCCTCAATCCAGCCGTAGCACCAACGCCTTTCCTTCAGTAAATAAGTGACCAGCAAAGGATTTTCGGCTTGTTTACCACGAGTTACAGCTTTCCAGACATTGTTATTCAGCTATAATAACCAATCTGCCAAAACTATTGTAGTGAGAGAATTGTTGGCTGCGCTCCACCACTAGGCTTCCCATCGGCCTATCAGCGCTCGCCCGCGTGCTGACGCAGACACCCGGAAGCTGCGAGCTGCCTGCTTTGTTTTGTTATGGTGGTGGTAGGAGTTGGGGAGACGCGACGGGGCGAGCAGGCAGCGGTCCGGCCTGGGCAGACCCCCTCGCTAAATGGGGAGAGCTAAATCGGGGATGGAAGATGACGGACCGATAACTGACGACTGTAAGATGCCGAGTTTTATCAGCAGTTTCGAAGAGGGGAGGGCGAAACTGTCCCGCAATCTGCCCGCAGAAACTTCCTTCACGGAAGGTAAAGTTGAGCGGCCGGTGGGGGGTCTGAAACGCCGCGTCACCCGCTCAAACTCCCGGTTATCACTCGACGAAAGCGACGGGGACTGGGAGCAGAGGAGCGACTCGGAGGAGAGAGATGCGGAGGGCAACAATAACAACAACTGCAACGGCGGGGGAAGGAAGGGGAGGAGGGCGAGCGCTGTCGAAATACTGAGGAGGAATTTCGGGGATTCAAAATCCAGCTCCTTCCATTTTAATATACACAGTCGGATGCATTGCGGGGCCGAATATGAAGCAACGGAAGGAAGCATTAATGACGACGTTACGGGCGTCCACGGAGCGGAATGTGGCGAGTGTAAAAAGTCGGACAGGGAAACGGGGGAAGCAGGAACCAAAAACGAGCCAACCTTAAGCGACTTAACGACTTCGGATGTTAACGGAGTTGAACATTTAACCATCACAGATCAGTGCCATCATACGTGTGACAATGACGGCGGCACGTCGACTTTAGACGAGTCTTTTCCAGCCAAAGATCACGTCTACTGCGCTGTTTACTGCATCGCAGACGACCCTCACCGAACAGACGCTGAAATCACGGACCGCCACGATGACGCGGTCACATCTGACGCAACAGAAAATGACGTGGAGACGGGACAGGTGGTGGGCACGAGCCCCGAACTGGAGCTGTACTCGTTGGAGGACCTGGTGGATCCGTTCGGGCTCATATCCCACCAGCTTTACAGGAAGCAGGCCGTACAGGGCCGTACACGGAGCAGGCAGATGCAGAGCTGCCGGGTGTGCCTGGAGGAGGAAACCATCGCATCCCTGCCCTGCTGCAGGAAGGTCGTGTGTGATGAGTGTCTGAAACTCTACGTCAGCTCCCAGGTCGGTGGGAGGGTGGATGAGTAGGGGTGGGGGGGTGTGAGGTGCTTAGTGGTGACCACACACTGTGAACTCCTGTCCCACTCCTGACTCAGCTGCTCAGGAACTCTTGAGCAGCGCAGTCCTCTCCGTCACACTCCTCTTGTGCTATATTTGGCATCTCTGAGGCTTTTGGGTCTGGCTTGTAGTTCTGGGAAATGCACCAGAAGCCCACGTGTTTTGAATACTTCAGAGGATATCCAGATTAAGGGGCTCCTCTGATGGTAATTAACAAGCAAAAGCAACGTTTTATAGAACTACAATGTTATAGGCCAACACCTGCAGGTCTCCTCTCATCTTGTGATTAGTATTTTTCTGGGAATCTGGGTCAAAGCACTAAAATGGGGATCTGGCGCCAATAGTTTATACAATAGCAGACTTTGTGAGCTGCTTAGCTTATTCAGATACCACCTTCAACGGGATCTCTTCTTTTTGTATACCATCAACTATAGATTCAATCCAGCACAGAATAAATGTTTGTTCGTCCCCGTCTGGATCATCTAATGCTGTATTTCCCAAAAGAGATACAGTGAGTTTTGAGCTAATTAGTTTACCTGGGAGCATTGTTATCAATGTATTGTGATGATTCCCACAATACATGAAAGATATTGCTAAATTATAGATGAGTGTTTACTTCCTTTAGTCTTTAGCACATCTGCAGGTCACATGATCCCATGAGAGATGTATCCACTCCGCAATGTTGCAATGACTGCGTTTACACGGCATCAAAAATCAGGTTAAGGTCAATATTCCGGTGTCTGAAACTTCTACAATTCCCTGTTTGCACACACAACCAGACACAGTTAATCCTGTATACATTATAGTTGCAATCAGCTGGAATATCCAAACTGCACAGAGAGTCATGACGTAAATGTGCGCTATTTTCCGCTTCTTCCAGTATCCATGGCAGCAACAATAACAGAGGCTGGAAAATGAACCATCCTGGAGCGAAATCAGTTGCTTTTGCTTGCGCTTCGGTGTAATAAATAGGGGGAAATTTTATAATTGCCAGGTGGAGATGAGCTTCCCAGAAAGTTTTCTAGAGTGTGGTTGTAATGGTAAATGTTTGTTTACCATTTAAAAGACCAGATTCCTCGTGGAGCTGAACATGCATAGAACACAGTTTAATATTCCTTTCAGTGGAGATATTCCAATACATGTTTATCTGACCGGATGTTCAGGTTGGAAAAGAAATCACCCAGGGATAATATATGGGCATATTTGGGTTTCTGGTGTGTTTACGTGACCGTACCCCATCTTTATTTTGGAATGGTATCTTAATCTAAACAAAAACCCAGTTTTATTAAACATTCTCACATTATATCAACGGGGTGGAAGTTGCTACAAACTGCTCTAATCTGTCCAGATGAAATAATTGAATCAGTTATTCAGACTAGATTTCATCTGTGGTTCTTTGTTGCTTCGATAAGGCCTTATATTCACACAGCCTCGTAGAGAGAAGCAGACTATGATAAGCACGCTGAAAACGAGGAGTCATGTAAACAATCCCATGTAGGTGGATTATTTTTCCATTAATGCTCTGCAGACTGATTTTAGAACAGAGAATTTGTGTTAGTAAGTAAAGTACGTGTTATGTCAGACAGTTTATGGTCTCTAAAGGGTCTTAGCCGACTGGATTTCACTGTTGTAACAAGGGTTGAGCTATTCGAATCAACACAGTTTATTGGGAATTCATTCTAAGGCCATCTATTAAACTTTATTTTTCTTCTCTCATGTTATATAAAGAAATGCAAAAAGTAATTTCAATGAGCAAATAGGAACTTGATGATATATTTATGTCGCCATTTTATTTCCGAATATCAGGTTCTTTTTCGCATAGTCCAGTATTTACCCCTTTTTTTTACATGTATTAATGGATAATTATAGAGAACATTTTATGTGATAGTTTTGCAGATTTTGTTCATTGCTTGATATAGTTCAGAAATATATCTTTCTGACCTTTAAGTTAAAATTGGACACATCTTTATACTGTTGTCCTATCCATTTGTAACTGCTATCTGTTCGCATTTAATTAATTTACACCAGCTTGTCAGAAAACCTTATTTTATAACCTATAAATACCTTACTATCAATATCTAAGTTGGATGCTATTCCCCTTTTTGGGCTCCACCCATGCAGACCCGTATAGATGGGCTGAAGTTGGTTTTATGGCCAGTCCAAAATAAGAATTCTAGTGCTGTTTTTATACTGTGAGGCAATGCAGTCTGTTTTTTTTTAATTAAGAAAAATGATCTTTTACATCAGATCATATAAATTGATTATATGCTGGATGTTGCAATTAGTTATCTAAAAGCTAATATTGTGGATACTGTGTGGATACTGTGACTTCTGTTTCTGAAAGACAACCTGTCCAACCAGTCCCGTAGTGGGCATCACAGCGTTAGTATTGTGGCAACAGTAATTAAACAGCTGTCATGCAGATAAAGGATCCATTTTCATAGTTGTGTTATGAGCTCTTAGTCCTTCTACGTCCACATACGGATGCGCCTCTGCGTGTGTGTGCTCATGCTTTGAGAGATAGTGGGTGAAACGGATTAATGCTTTTGGCTGTGTCATTTCACACATTCTACACACTGATCAAATTTCCTATCATGTGTCAGTGCAACAGGTTTCAGGGGGAATTGTTGGACTTTAAAGCATGGAGAGACAGAAATAGAACAGAAAGGAGAAATAATTTTTTTAAAGAACAAAAGGAATGGAACTGTAAAAGAATAGATGCACTCAGAGCAAACTGAAATATCATTAAAAAGGAATCAACAGAATAAGAAAAGTGGAATTGTGTGTTAAGTACCTACAGTTAAACACTGCATCATAAGTAGGATTATTATTAGATCCAGAAACATGTCCTTAGTTTTAGTAAACCCAATGGTAACACTAAATGATCTGCAGGGCTATAAACATACTTTACATTGAGCAGACTACATTTTTTGTGACAGCAATGGTTAATAACTGCGAGCAGAGCATGAATGAGCTCCACTTGTCCGTCCATTGCTAACTGCAGGGCATCCAGCGTGGACTAACTAATGTGTATATCTGTGCTGTGACACACATTAACTTTGCATTGCTTCTCTCAGCCCCCCCCTATCTGCCTTTCACCCCTTTCTTTTCGCCGGTGGATTATTACCGGGTCCCATCAGTGGTGTGAACGTATTCCATATGTAGATTTGGTGCCGATAGTCGGCCCCTTAATGAGAGACAGCCACAACAACACGGCCCACGCATGCCTGATTTATTTTTGTGCAACGCTGAATGCCCTGTCTGTGATGTTTCCCAGGTGAGGGTGGGCAAAGTGCTCATCAGCTGTCCCATCCCCGAGTGTAGCGGCACCCTGGAGGAAGGATCGGTCATTTCCCACCTGACCAATGAAGAGGTGGCAAAGTACCGGTACTTTTTGGAGCTGAATCAGCTGGACTCCAGCACCAAGCCATGCCCCCAGTGTAGCCAGTTCACCTCTCTGAAGACACACAACCAGAACCGCTCTGAGCAGAAGTATAAGGTGAGCCCATGCACTTGGATTTTTACAATATAAATGTGAAAACAGATGAGCTCCCAAACTCATGCAGTGTATTACAGAAAAAATTGAAACTCAGGTGGATAAAGGAGGACAGTATTTCACTAGAGGAAGTTCTGCTTTTGTTTGTTTGCTCTGCAACTGCCTGGCAGGTGCAGAAGTGTGCTGAAGCCGTTGTTAATACATCTGAGATATGCATTGAATAATTTAGTCATATATCATGTTATATTGTTACAAAAATAACTTTGAAATAAAAAATGGACTTGGCAATCCAGTTAAAAATTGGGAGAACAATTGCAATTGGAACCGTTCTAAATAAAATAGAAACATTTGACAATAAATAGCTAATATGTGACTTTAAAAACCTTTAATGGTTTTCTGGAAACTGCTCCACAGGGTGTAAACATGGACTTTTGTGCTAAGTTTATCATCTCAGTTGCTGAACTCATGCATGCTTTAATAGGGCACGACTAAAATTTTTCTTTTAAAGAAAGAAAAAGGAAAGGTAAACCAGGAGCATAGTAACATTTCTACAGATCCCAATTAGTTTTACCTCTTTGCTTGTAACATATGTTTAAAAAGAAGAATATGGCAAGGGTCACTATACTGAAATTGAGTTTCAGCACTAGCCAATTACATCAGACTATATTCATATTTATCTTCTCTCTCACTCAATGCTGATGTTATTTTCAGTGTCACTAAGCTCACTGTGTGTTATCTGATAACCCATGTCACGGTCCACTTACTGCTAATTACCTGATCTTAGAGCTTCAATGGGTGTTGTTGCTTTGAGTTTATCCATTTCAAGTTCATAATGAGGGCATTAGTAAAAACTAATATGTCAACTTTAAGATGCCTTTACCCTAACAAACTCCTTTTATATTACACGAATATTGGAGTCTGTCTGTTGGTAATCATGTGCTTATGGCTTCTGTCCCTGCTGTAGATCCAGTGTAGCAACTGCCAGTTTTTGTGGTGCTTTAAATGCCACGCGCCCTGGCACAACGGACTCAAATGTCGTGACTACAGGAAAGGTGACAAGCTGCTGCGAACCTGGGCGAGTGTCATTGAGCACGGGCAAAGAAACGCCCAGAAATGTCCACAGTGCAAGGTAAGAACCCGGCTTTGGGAGGGAAGTTACGCTGGAAGCGGTCACCGTGTCAGCAGTTTCTTCTCTCTGAACCAAGCAAGTTGATTGATGGAGGGTGGAATGGGTGTAGATAAGTGAATCATTTAAGGCTAAGAAGCATGAAAAGCTGGAACGGATGATGGATGAAGAACTGTTGAGAAGGAGTGCAGAGTGTGGAACAGTAGAGTAGTGACGCAAAGACGGCGAGTGTTATTGAAAAAAATGATGACCGTGTTTCTGCTGCACAAAATCCCTGCTGGTAGACTCACTGGCATCACCCTGATCACCATGAACCCAGCCTGGCTTTATCTCACAATCTCATTACATCCGAAGTCAGTCACTGGCAGATGACTAAGGGAAGATGTGAATTAAGCCAATTACCGTTGTGTGAGAACTGTTTGCCCACAGCAGCAGACCTTCTGCATCTGCATTAGTCAGTGTTGCTCCACATGGCAGCACTTTTCCCTTGCAGTGTGCAGATGTACCGTGATGACTGTGCAGCCGGAAAATTGGTGTCTACACTGGCTTTAACTGGAAAGAGTGTCTAATGTAGAGCACATATTTAGGATGACTGCTGATTGCTGCAGCTAAGTACAGATCCTCCATTAGACATACAGCTGCATGCACACATGCTTATCGACACATGCTGGACCAGATTTTCATCCGTTTCCCTAACGTTCACAGACAATTTATGTACATAACAGACAAAGGCTGAAAACTCCTAAAAATTTCATTTGGTACCTGTTTTTTCCTGTTTTCTGTACTTAGATCCATATTCAGCGCACAGAAGGCTGCGATCACATGACCTGTACGCAGTGTAACACGAACTTCTGTTACCGGTGCGGAGAGCGCTACCGACACCTGAGGTTGGAGTCTTCTGCTCTCCTCGCTCTGGCTGTCTTGCCTGATTTTTAAAAAAAAACTTTCTCATTACTTCTTTACTCATCTCATCAGATTTTTCGGGGACCATACGTCCAACCTCAGCGTGTTTGGCTGCAAATATCGCTATCTCCCTGATAAACCTCACCTCAGAAGGCTAGTTAGAGGATCTGTGTGTGGTAAGTTGATGTGGATTTGTTTAAATCCTTGCTTACTCTTTCCAGGTGTGTTCATCTTTACCCTGTCTGAATCCAGGGGGACCCATTTTTTAAGTCTTTTGAAAAATTTTGTTACTGACTTTGACATTTCTAATTAATATTTGCTTTCAACTGGGACTTAATATATGAGGGAGTGTTGTAGCACATCCAGAATGACTTTGTGGGATTTTGTGGTTTTTGTCCCATGAACGTCTCCCGATCCTTTCACAAGTTTTTTATTGGAGTAAAATCAGAACTTTGACTTTGCCATTCCAAAACAATAACTCTATTTCCGTACAACCATTATTTGGTTGAAATTTTGTAGGCTTTTGAATATTTTCTTGCTTCATGATCCACTTTCTCTTCAGATTCAGAGCAGGTGTTTTTATATTTTCCAGTAGAATTCACAGGCATAATTATTGCAGTGCGGTTCCATTTGAACCATCAAACCATTATATTACCACCATCACGTTTCACCTGAAGTACTCTACAACCTAATCATCGCTCTGAAAAGCATCTGACTTTCCCACATGTTCATATTATGTGCAATATCAAGAACGTGCCGGAAATGACTCGTACCTTAGATACAATAAAGCAAGTAAGAAAACAGGTAGGATATCTAGCTGTACTTGCAGAGGCCACTGAGTTGTAATTATCCATTAACAGTTATCAGATGTATGAGCTGAGAGGCCTCCAGGAAGCTAAACCCCTGACAGATCTGTGTCTTTAGATTCACCATGGCAGCCACAGTTATCTCCAGCTGCAGGGTGCCTCTGAAGGCCAACTTGTCCCTTAACAAGACCCTTTTCTCACTCACTGCTTTGTCTTTCCAAGTCTTTAACCAGCAAAGATGTAGCATTAAATAAGGAGCTGATCATTTGTACGTACAGCAACTTTTAAGTGCAGCGTCATCTCTTTCCCTCTCCTTGTTTCTTTCTGCAGCCACCAAGGTGCTGATTGCTCCGCTGGTCCTTTTGCTGGTCCTTGTGCTTGGAGCTCTGGCACTGGTCATAGGTAACATTATAATAAACACATGTAAAGCAAAAGCAAAATACTCCTGTTATTAAAAGGAAACTCTTAACCCGCAGATCCAGATAATCAGCTTCAGGGCTGACCGACTTTTATTTCCTGAAACTGCATTTATATTCTCATCCGGCTGGAGACTTGTGCTCTCTGAGTCACTTGTCAGGCTACATTGTGAGCAATTCAAGTGATGCTAGTGTTCATTTCTTTCCTGTGCTTGTAAATCTAACAGGTGAGCTGCTGCATGCTAATACGCTGCAGTCGAAGATTGATTTGTTAAGAGAATCAGCTACTATCTCTGTGTATTCGGTTCAGTTCATTTTACACAAGGCAAACCTGCATGTACTGGTTTATGATCAAAGGTAACGAAGAATGAAGTTGTATTTTAATCCGTCTTTCTTATGACTTTTGCTTCCCACAGGTTTAGTTGTTTTCCCGGTCTACTATGTATGCAAGAGGAGGAAGAAGCAGCGCACCCGAGGCTCTGGCCGGTGGATCTGACGCTTGCCTTCACCACTCGCGCTCAGCTCAAAAGACGACAACCACATCTCCTCAGGAACGGACATGCCACCCTGAGACATGAGAAAACTCCCAGACCAACTTCACAAAACGAACATCGGCATTTACGAGAGGACCTTTCTGGAGGATGGAAGTCCATAAACGTTAAGTGAGGAATGAATAATTGCACATCGTTGGATCTAAATTATTTTTATCGCATGGGACTGCTCTAGAAAATAAATCCTTTATGTCAATTGAATTCTGAAACAACCACTGTCCTGTACAGCACTCGTTACATAGAAGAAAGTGAATTTATGAATCCCTTAAACTTCACATTATTCTGCTGCAGGGGATTTACTGCCTGTCGTGGACACTGCAGGTTTTTCCCTCCAATTAACACGAGGACAATAAATCTGTTCCAAAAGCTGCAATTTTTGTTTACTTGTGAGGAATCGCTTGCACTGCTTAGCATTGGTTAGGTGCTGTGGGAAGCTCCAAGAGCGTTTGATCATTTGTCAGGGTGCAAGTGTCTCTGGCTACTGGAAAAGCTCGACAGTAATGACGAGATCTCACAGGTGAATATCCCAGGAGGTTGAGAGAATTAGCGTTTATCTCCTTTGCTGGAAAAAGTGAGAGATGGATACTACCTTTGGAGGAAGCCATTAAAGAGAGATGTTCTCACTATGATGGGGTAAAAGCGCAGACTGTTGATACGGTTCATCTTTTCCTGGTTTTCGTTCGCTATGGAAAATTTCCATTGCAATTTGAGGCATGCAGCGGGGAAAATGATGTCAAAGGAAGGGCGATACTTGACAATTGGATCTCAGATTCTTGCTAGAAGGTCTGAAAACTGGGTGTGTAAAAGGGACACTTAGTTTTAAAGACCGCGCACACACACAAGCACACAGTTTCAACCTACTGCCGCCTCAACAAAATGAAACTTTGACTGAAACGCAAACAGAATTTCATCAAAGCACCCTTTGTTTTTTGTTGTGGTTCTCCATCAGCTCCTCCTGTTATCTATCCCTGTCTTCTTCACTGTCTTTCTGCTCCTTCGCTGTCAGGCTGAATTAATGATAGCTCCCACTCCCTTCCTGTATGCCTGTGCCTGCATCATCAGGAAAAAAACTAACGGAGAATTGGCTTACCTACTGCGCTTTCAGGATTGACTTTGGCAGATCTTTGGTTTATGTGTGTGATAAAGCTCCTGAGACTTTAAGAAGTGCAAAATATTTGTGAAAATACTGTAAAGATAGAAACTTTACAAAAGAAAACATCAAATTGTTGATTTTTAGCGATGTTAGGTCTGGGCAGTGATTCACCAAAGAGTTAAACAGGGTGTTTTGTAGGTTTATTTTTTTCTTACAGTTTGCTTTACATTGAAAACGTGCTCTCTCATATTTGGATGCAAATTAACATGACAGCCAACTTTAAGGGTTTTAAATTGATGCAGTGTTTGGTTTCTTTTCCGAGTTCGGATTGTGCTTTTTAACACACAGATGCTTGTTTGGCACATGGCAACAAAAAAAATGTAGACTGCTGCCAGGGATCGAGATTTTCAAGAGCTTTAAAGGTCGCCACCTGGCAGTTGTCTGTTGAATCTCTGTCTATCATCCTCTTTTTCTTCTCTGCTTTTATTCGTGCTTTTTGGTTGTCTTTTAGCTATCTTTTCGCATCTTTTGTCCGTTCTGCGCACTGATGTGTGAGTTCACTCTGATCTCAGATTTGAGCGGAGGTGGACAGATGGATGATCACACAGCAAAAAGTGGGTGCGCATCCACCGGAGCTCAAAAAGAAACCCAAACTGGATGCTCCTCAACTCTTCATGTGCTAAAAAGACACAAAGCTGCCAGGTTTCGAAATCAGGCACAACCTTTTATTTTTTAATCTGGGTTTTGCTTTTGTACTCCCTCATGAGAGGGTTGCATTTTAGCAGACAGAAAAATCTATGGCTATGTGCACTAAAATGATAGAAAAGTTGGTTTCAGTGCGCCTGTGAGTGTGTAGTTGTCAACAGTGGGATAAATGTTACATCACGTTTTATTGCTGAAACTTCACTAAAGGATTAACAACATGAAGGAAAAGCAGGACTGATGTACATGTCAGTGATTTGGCAGTGCAAAATCGTCAGGCTTTATCCTATTTAGCAAGTGTCACTGTACGTGCAAGCTTCTTAAAGCAGACTGAAAATATACTGTTACCTGATTTCACTGGTTATTAGAAGTCCTGTCTCTGGGTTGAATCTGTTCTCAGGGAGTTTGTTTTCTGTTCACTGTACCCAAACCCTCCCATCTGTGCCAAAGGAATAGCTAAACAGCTCTGCAGATTTATCATGCTTCCTCATACTTTTGCCCGCAGCTGCCTAGCAACTGTACCGAGTTCCAGGAAGCAGGAGCAATGTAATGTCAAGAGAGATCAAACTGTCTGAGTGTTACTAACACTGGATGCGTTTGCCTGTCTTACTCAGCTGGACCACGAGTGCTGTGTAGGGGGCAGGGATTAAATCATAGAACAGTACGGATATGTTGGTAAGTCAGCTCTGGGCAACTGAATGTTTAAGTTATAGGTCAAATGAAATGCTGAAATGGTCTGCTTCGTGTATCACATGCACTTGTTTCATCGGCTCAGCTGCAACTACACTGACATGTTAAACTGCTGCTTTTTATTGGTGGAAATATGTTCTTACAACTGTCCTAATCTGAGTAGGATTACTCTAATTTACCAGGGTCTTTTTTGCAATTTTTTTCCTATGACATTTCGCCAGACCTGTTACCCTATTATGGACTTTTTCATCAATTACTAGCCCACTGATGAACAAGAAAATGCAATTAAAAAGAAACAGCAATCTTGATCATTTGACTTGATATATGAAGTTGACATGAATATTTGGGGAAATCAAACAATTTCTTTTGATAATGTTTTACACTCTGACTTAGACATTGTAATTTATGAATTTGTTTAGCTAGGTTTTGTATTTGTAAATGCAATTTAATCAAGTTTTACAGGACGGTCTTGGTCTGCCAGGACAATGCTTTGTGTTTTTTTTCTATTTGGTTGAGATGCATTGGATGCCCTTGGCCTTTTTAAAGAATATATAGTCCAAGTCGTATTGGCATAAATATCAAATGGTGCCTTCACAGCTTTTTGGTTCAGGGCCCTTGCAAGATTACAATAGGGGATAAAATTTTAGTCTGGGTTTCCTTGATATGCATTACATTGCATAAATTGTAATAATGGCATCCACAATGTCATACGAAATTGTACAAAACTACTGTTAAACAATCTGAGGATTTCTCTCTTGATTACGTGACAATATACAGTCATTTTAGGTTTCCTTAAGCTGTGTTTTACATCTTAAGATGAAGTACCATGTCTAGGGTGTTAGCTGCATCCCAAATACTCTTGTATTTTTGCACATGTGGAAGTGTCACTTTATTTTGGCTTAGTATGTTATTCACAGTTTTGGATTAAAATGAGGGAGCAGTTCTCATCGACATGAATAAGGCTGACATTGGGTCCCTGCTTTCTCTGTGAACAAAGTGATAATATCATTTTCAGTACATGTAATGTATGAGTTATCTATTGCTACTCGCAGACCTGTGTGGGGGTATTTTAGTCAGAGGTTATAGCCGGTCACAACAGGATCCAACCCCCCAGACATATAGACTTGTTGGACCAACAGCAACATGTTTATGTGTACACACCACTTTGTTTTCAGGTATCTCCTTACAAGGAAATGGTAAAGAAACTTGATCTGTGTGCTCCTTGCACCAAAAAATACCTGCTGATATTATTATTACTGCTCATGTATCCAGGCACAGTTTTCTTTGAGGATTTAATGAAGAATAAACTCAACTGAAACAAAAACCCAAATGTGAATGTGTTTCTCTTTGAGCGATTTACCAGCATGTGTGAGTCTGTCTAAGCATGTGTTAGCAGGAAGGAGATTGCTTGCTGTCTGAACATAAATAACCCCTCTGTTCTCTGCAGTCACGGTTGTGTCAGTAGGGGTCATGAGTGTGCCATGGGAAGCAAAACTTGCTAACCTTTACTAGTTTAAACAATATAAGTACAATTAAAGATGGTCCAAATGTATAAAAGGAAAGCGGGTAAATTAAACAACTTTCAATAAAGGTACCTGGATCATTATAAATAGACTATAAAATAGGAACAAATAATAATATGAAATTACTTCATACAGGGGCACAAAGAAATATATTTTATAATAGATACAAGGAACATATAGAGCATGCATAAGAACATAAATCAACCAAAGTATTGTATTTGAGTATACTTCTTTCTTTCTTTCTTTTTCTTATTAAATAATGACATTATTTTATCACCGTAATATAGTTTATGTTATCCAATGAATGCAGCTCACTGTATTGAAGTACGTCCAGTGCACAGACTTGGTGAATTACATCCGCGCGTTCCTATTGGCTGCTGCTCCAAGCTCCGCCCAAGAGCTTGGAGCAGCGCGTGACATGCAAGGAAACCCGGGGTTGAAAATGATCTAACGAGTGGTAGCTACTACGCTTGCTGCCAACCCTCGTCTGTCCCTGAAGAGTAACTGAGGAGTTCACTTGTGTCACACAAATGGAGACTAGACAACAAGGTGAGTCGGTGTCTGTTATAACGGTTATTTATTAATTTATATATTTAATAGTGTTTTATGTGGGTTTTGAAGTGGCAGCGCTCCGGTCATTACGGAGTTACTTCTGTTTGCTGATGAAAAGCTGAACTTAAAGGTGCTGCACTGACTGAATGCGCCACTTCAGCAGTACAAAGAAATTTTATTATATAGGTATGAAAATAGTCAGGGGTTTATGTCAACAGTCTTAATTTGCATGTGCCCTCAAGAGGTGCGCGTTGTAGGACTGAATTAGCCTATTTGCAGTGAAAAATGTCTTTGTCTTGTTGCTGTTTTTGTGACTAGATTAAGAAGTGATGACACAGTCACGAAGCTTAGACGTCCACAGGTACACTGTGAGACTGTCCTGCAGACACGCACTTGGGCTGGATACTGTTTTGGTTTGGAGTTTAGTTTATTATTTGTCATGTTTTTCTTTCTTTCCTCTTTTTAGTGCCTGCAGTTTCCACCTTTTTCCGAATAAAAGCCAGCCAGCTTACCACTGAACCCTGAAATCAATGTTTTCACCCTGTTATCTTTGCATGTTTTTGATCAAGTTCACTTTTTTAAACTTCTTTGTTCTTCTGAGGTCAAATTACTGCAGGGAAGTCTTCTTAACAGTGCAAATGATACTTTAATAAATGTGGCAGTAACATAATAACAGTACCCCAGTCTTTTTATCGTATCTGGCCATGAATTACATTTATTTCCTTTGTTTTCAGTGCTGCTATATATCTACTCTGGTTTTCTTTGTGGATCTTCTCAGTAAGGAGATATGTTTTCTGATTGGTCAATGTTGATTTCAGCCAGATTTTAATATCACAAATAAAGTTGTTGATTCAGGCAAGTAATTGCATTCCAGGCCTGAATAGGTACCTGTTACAGGTAAAGGAGAATCAGAGAGGCTGAGTCCAAGGTTAGAGCGAAGGGGGAAAATAGAATCACTGTTCGGGATGCATCCATTATGGAAACATGAACTCTGCAAAAACTTTCCAAAACAGCAGCCCCCAATCTTCTTCTGTGTTGTTGGAAGGCAATAATTAACATCTGTGGAATGAGATATTCACAGGCAGATTCCGCTGCAGTGACATGAATCTCGGGTTTAGAGAGCTTAAATGCCATGCACAGCACAGTGTGTACATTTGTAATACTGTTTTTCAACTTGACCTCCAGTTTTGCTCTAATTGATTTTTCCAGCCATATGACCATCCCCAGGCTTCTGATTTAGCATAGCCTCATGACCGCTGGGCCAAATGGTAATCTTGTGACCAAAGGTATTTCACCCCCAGAAAAAGCAGGGGGGAGAGACTTAGCGAATGGAGAGTAAAGAAGGACAGGGATATTCTTCAATGTTTAAGGGACCCAACAGCCAATGAAATGGCATATAGTGGGTTTGTTGACATTATGCGAAACCTGTTGTAAAACCTTGTTATCATCCTGCTTTGTTCTGCTCAAATGATGCTTTGAGATCAAGTCATTTCACATGAAAATGTTTGGCACATGAACTGGACAGTTTTCATTTGCTCTGGATTTTACACTGCAATCTTTTTTTCTTTGCTCCTTTGCTCAAAATGTGAGACCAGAAGGAAGTGACTGTCAGTGAAACCAACTATTTACAGGCCTGTTTCCTCCAGGAGCTCTGGAGTGTGGCGTAATGAGATCTCATTGGTTATCAGGGAACTTGGATTGCTTAACATCAGATACTCTTTACAAATTGTTTTAAAGTAACAAAGATCTTTTAAAGAACCTTATGAATGATTAGATTCTTGTTTGGATGAGGAAACAGCAAGAATCAGGAATATCCTGTTTGATGAGCCCAAAAAGATCAGATCTGTTTGACAAAGGTTGAAAGACCAGATTTCCTATGCCCATGGAAATGCATGGTCGGATAAGCTGCAGAGGGTTGGGTCTCACTGTGGTCATCAGGGCTGGAGTGGACACAGGAAACACGCCAAACCCCTGTGTTTGTGTGCATATAACCACCTTTCTTGTTTCCCCTCACCCTACTGCATTGCCTCACTGAAGAGCATTACTCTAGTGTTCTGAGTGATACAGTTGTGGACTGGGGCGACATGGGCCCCGGAGAGGAATGGGTTAACTCAGCCACTCATGAGGGAGAGCAGGGTAAGATGCAACTCTCCCAGTCAAAGCACAGTTAAATCCACACTAAATCAGAAACGAAGAAAAAAATGAGCAGAAGTTGGTGTGAAAGACTGACTGATCTGGACATCGATAAATGAGCTGCATACTTAAAAGCTGCCAATTAATGAGAAGCATGTTTTTGTTCATGTGATTCAGTGTTGATTTAACAAATTGTTTGGAGAGTGAGTGTGCTCTGAGTGATGAAATAAAAAAAAGTGCCATTTCTTCTTTGTCTAACAAAGTTGTTTCCTTTAAATGTGCAGATTACACCCCATTGGCAGATATAATAGAGTAGAGGTCTTGGCTTGAAGTGTTTACTTACATACCTGCACCAAAATGCCAAGACAAATTCCTTGTATGTGAAGCATTAAACATCTTTCAAATTTCTGATTCTGATTTCTGGCTGGTGTAGCAAGTGAGAAAGAGACTCTAGGGTAACAGCGAATCTGTTAAAAATGAGGGAAGTGTTGGGTTTTTTAAATGGCTCTCATTATAGAAAATGAATGTAGCTCTTGCTGATTTGTCCAAGGCAGTTTAAATGTACTCCATTATGACTTTGCTTAGGTTTGAATCAGGGAATGTTTTATCCCTCCGGAGACGCACGGGTTCGGAGGAGCTCTTATGGGGAGGACTTGGCTCCATTGGTCCAAAATGGAGAAAACCTAGAAGAATGGGGTAAAACCTCATCACTAGAGCAGGACCAGTGGTGCCACACATCAGCGTCCCACCATGACAGCTGGGTTATGTCCACCACTTGGGATATGCAGCTGACCAGCACAGGTGAAAAGGCAGGTAGACTAGAGCCAGAGAGTAGATTACCTCTCACTTTGGTCGAACATCTAAATCTACAATCTCCATTAGGGCTACAGCTACCACCAATGACGTGTTGTTTGTATTTCATTTGTTAATTAGTAGTTTTATTCATTTGGAAACGCTAAATGCAATCATTCATGTGATTTTATTAATGTTATAACATTAGGAATAATGTGAAGTAATGATATTTTGTGCAAATCATTTTTCCAGGAAAACTAATATGCAGATATATGTATTTAGATGCCCTCCTGCTATTGTGTTTAAAGCTTTAAGCAATTAGGCCATGTTGAGCTTGAATGCAAAGCTAAAACACAGTTAATCAAAAAATAAAAGTTGATAAATTCAAATCCATAAATGTTTTTACAGGGTTTATTCTATTTACATTCATACATCAAGGTATTTATAGTTTAGTAGATGCTCAACCAAAGTTAACTGTCTTGCTTTCTAGGACATGGGTACATGAACGTGTTTTTAAATGTAATGGATATATTACGTATTTGTTTACAGAGTTTACAAAAGCTTTGTAGAAATGTCCCTGTTGGTGTTGTCTGTGTAACATGCCATTCTCCCACTTCTGCAGTTTAGTACAACGTTACAACATAGCAGCTTAGTGACACTGTCAGCGCAGGTTTTCTCAGGCCGCTGGAGCTCACTTAGAATACTGTTTTTCCTTGATCTAATTTGGCCCTGTTGGCTTCCAAATTGACTCTTAATTGTAAGTAAGTCTATGCATTCTTCACATACCAGCTAATTAACAAAGCTACACCAACACAGCAGAGTTTAATGGCAGTAGCAACCTTTGAAAAACAACATTTCATAAGTGAAGTTATTATTTGAAAAAGAATACCATGAACCTTTTAAGGTTGTTTCTAATCTATTGATTTGTTTATTTTTTAAACTGCTGGAAGGTGTGAAAGTGTTGTTTTGGTTTTAGCTAACGCAAACTTGTGCAACTGATCACCTGACAGGACATCTTGACTTTCTGTCAGAACCTTTGGAAGGAGACGTTAACCTCAAACGTGTAAAAGAAGTTACTAAAGTACCTTAATTACCAAATAGAACTGAAATATTTGGTTTATGTATATTAAAGGGTGTAGTACTGATATATAACAAGGATTATGATGCATGCATCTTTTGATCAAAAGAATAGTAAATGTAAGCATGGCAATATTTGTTGCTGCTAGCAAAATGCATAGCCATAATTTTGCTTGGTGTCAAATGGTTTATTCAATTTGTCCTTTGTTTTGGTTGTTTGGTTGTTTGTATTTTACAAAAATGTAAACCATGATATTTATCTTTATAAATTAAAAGAACCCAAAACTGATTTTTGGTTACTTCTGGGAGTATTAAAGCAAAGCAAGCCATCTTCCTGTTAGACCACTAAATGGTAAAGCAAAAGAACGACCTTTCTGAAGGATGAGAACTGGGAAGATTTTAAGTGCAAGCAATGAATATCACTCTGATACCTTAAACAAAAGCAGTGCTTGCTAAATGCTAAAAGCTCACTTTTTTTTAGTAAAAAATTAAAAGGTAGCTAAAATGACAAGTTTTAGCTTGAAACTAAAAGAAAACCTGAATGAATATGTTAACTACATGGAAAAACTGTTATCATTTAACATTCTAGTGTCCAATGTGCTATTGTGCAGCAACAAGCTAAAGTTGTAACATTTAGATTCTCAGAGAAAAAATGAAAGGAAACTGCATTTGGATTGGCTAAATGGTAACTTAATTTAGTATGACCAGCAACTAATTGCATAATGATACTAAAGGAAACCTGCATTATCTAATAGGAAATCTGAATGTGCAAAATAAACACAATAAAAAGGCTTGGGATTTTTTAAAATAGACTACAACTTACTACACTATTACTTGTATCATTGTACAGTACCTTACCTGGTATCTGGTTAAAGGAGAAGTCCACTTTTTTGCAAGTGGGGCCTTAATTGTGATGTAAACTGAAGTGTACTGGACACCTATGGTACTTTTTTGAGATTTGGATCCTTCCCTGAGATATTTGTTTCAAATGCCAAACACCAAAACGCCATACATGGAACAGTATTGGGCGTGCGTTTGCGATACTAAATCAGTTAAAAATCAGTGCCTTTTTGAATTTTTACGCTCCTGGGCTGAGATTAAAATGCTATTTTTTGCAGCCTCAAATCCCACTCTAAACAGCAAAGGCATTCCTCTTCAGTGGTCAAGACTGAACAATGTCCACACGTACACCACCAAACACTATCTGTCCGTGAACAATCAGTAGCTTGCTGTTCAACGCCCCTCTGCTCCACAGCCTGTCTCTGCCTCGTCCTTTCCGATATCTCCTCATCCGTATATTCTGTCTCAAACCGATAGGGACGCCCGTCATATTCAAAGTCTTCTTGTATTTCCAATTCCGATTCCAATTCTTCTGCCACGTTGTTGAAAAGTTAGCCTCCGTTAGCTTCCCAGTGCTTTCTTCTGAACGCCAGCTGTAGTAAACAAAGTGAGGTCGCTAATGACTGGCTGCGTTCGGAGGTGACGTCACGGCCCCGACGCTGTAAAAATTGCGTTTTAATCTCAGCCCAGGAGCGTAAAAATTCAAAAAGGCACTGGGACGGAATGAATACTACGGTATTTACACAGACATTTTAACAAATTGCTGATTTTTAACTGATTTAGTATCGCAAACGCACGCCCAATACTGTTCCATATATGGCGTTTTGGTGTTTGGCGTTTGAAACAAATATCTCAGGGAACTACATGAACCGATTCTTCACTCTGGTCCGGCAGAGTCGGTGTCTGGCTTTGTACAGCCAGTTTTGAGGAGCTGATGTTTGGTTGGTGGAAAGCCAAAGAACTTATGTTTAGTCTGGCTCTGATTTGCTCTAAACTAGCACTGTTAGCGGCTCGGTTGTAAATGGGTCTGAGTGCCGTAAAGCAGGTTTTGTTCTCGTGAGATGTGTTCGGGTCTGCCCATCCAAAAGTTGCAAGTGCTGTTTTCATGACAGAGACACCGGGGGGAGGGGAGAGAGTGGCGAATCACCCCGCCAAGTCTTTGTTTACCACCACAGGGATTCTAAAAAACATTTATTGAGGTAAATTAGTTGCATAGTTCTTCTTTAACCTTGTCCGGACCAGGTTAGGCATCCAGCATAAGTTACCGGGGTGATATACCCCAATCAGAAGTGAACCAGCACCGTAGGACTGAAAATCCTGGGTTAAAAATAAAGTTACCTCGATAAGAGAAAATCTGGCTTCGTAGTAGGCCTACAGGCCCCTGTGAACAGTTCGTGAATGAGCGTGATTGTTTCAAAAAAAAAGAAAGAAAAGAAACAAGTCTTTTTAAAGAAAGAGGTAAGATCGACATGCGGTGGGAATGCCATATCCGGGTGGACTGACTAATGCGATGACGTCGGGCTTTACGTGTCCACAACATGACATCGTATCAACATGACATCACTTCTCGTATAGCATAAAAGGTAACAAAACTACTCTGCTTCGGCCACAAATTCAGTAGCTACATTCCTTGAGAAAATCAGCCATCACTCGCTTGTGGACGGACTAAAGTACAAAAGAAGAAAGCACATTGACTTTTGCCTGACTCGCTCTCCATTCTTTTTTTTAAACAAAACTTGGACTTAGAAATAGTGGGAAAGCGGCTTCAGGCTCACCAACCCCATCAGCCCCACTTGGTCAATCTGCTGACTTGAAAAAATGTAGGTACATTGACAGTCTATAAACATTGACAGTGTCAATTAAACATTGACAGTGTATTAAGATTGACACCACCTTTTATTTTGCAACAAATCAAGATAAGGGATGCATGGGAGGGCAAAGAGTCAAATGTACTGCTGTCGAAAGTTGTTTTACTGGGATATTGGCCAAATAGCCGCTGATAATGACCTTGAAAGTGACATAAAATACACAAATGCGTTAGAAGTTTTTGACAGACCATGCTTCTGTTTGATTTCTAAATGAAGGTTGTTTAATTCGGGGCTGCACGGTGGTTTAGTGGTTAGCACTGCAGCCTCACAGTGAGAAGGCCGCCGGTTCAAGTCCCAAGTCGGTCGGAGCCAGATTCCGACTGAGGAGGGGCTTGGAACTGTGGCCTTCCTGTGTGGAGTTTGC